>JTDE01000209.1:93632-144411 GCA_014338405.1 Paragonimus skrjabini miyazakii | reverse complement strand
AACTACAATTAAACAGATCAATGGCATACGAGACAGAATAGTTAGGTGTGTCAAGTCTAGCGTTTCCATAGCTAAGTGACAGAATACAAATCGGCTGCAGGGCGTGTGCAGTTCATAACTGACTGGAACTGGTGGCACAATGTAGTGGACGAATAGGCTCCCCTGAATTGTAGTTATATGAACACCTCTTTTTTGTTTGCTGTATGGACTGCAGGCTTTTCCGTCCTTTTCATGCTATGAACTGAGAAAAATTTTTCCGTTAGCAAGTAATGCGATTGTTAGGAAATCTTCCTCTTGTGTCAGCCGGTCATCTGTGCATATTCATGGGGGTCTGTCATACAATGGTTTAAATAAACCCTGCCAGTAGGCCGTAGGTGTAAAGCTAGAGAACTGGAGGTATTGGCCATCCTAAGTGGTTTTCCGATGAACCTATCTTTTAACGTGTTGTCATGGTGCTTCGTAAATAAAACGCCTCGGAAGTCTAGGCTGATGTTGCACTCACTCTCATAAATAACAGATAAATTTGGATGTGTGGAGTCCATGTGGTTAGTAAGTGACCTTTTGACACAAGAATTAGCCTATGTTATATATTTTGTTTATACTTAGTAGATGGCCTGTGAGATCAATCTAAATGCTGACACGGTTGTCTTCTTGATGTTTTGATGAATTGCATCAATGGAACACATTTCCCTAAATCGTATACATATATACTATCTACCATACTGTAATATATATATAGACACAAATCTCCCGATCAACTCGGTCATGACAACAACGTTGGACAGTGTGTTCCAGTATGAACAGACCCTTACTGTGAAGCAGTTCTGTCTATATAGTGTACATTTTAGAACGTGTCTGGATCGAAAATTATCGTTGACGCCCAAAATAATGCATAAGTCCTTCTCCGTACATTTCATTAAAAAAAGTCTGTGTTTAAAAAACGTTTATTAGAAATGTGACATCTAATTTGAAACGAAGTAACAGTGAGATTTTTTAAGGTGCCAGAGTTACCTGTCAGTAGCTTACAGTCTGGTCTTTACAGCAAGCTACCTACCAATGGTTCATGGAGTGAACACAGAATCAAACAAAGCATGTACGACACATGTTACTGGATTTGAGCCACATCGACAGCATATTTATGTCTAGCACAATGAACATGTTATTTTAAACCAGAAAACATATTCCAGGGTCGTTGCCATAGAAACTAAAGATATCAATGACTACGTGAGTACCAAAACCCAATTTGTTACAAACTGGAACTGTAAAAAGTTGATGGAAATACTGCTGGTTTTTAATCGCCAAATGCAAGTTCATGTTTAAGGTCTATTGATCGTGACGTTGGTTTTATCTATAAACAGTCAAATAACGATCCACAAAGCATAACTAGCAAATTACTTCGTCACACTGACGGAAGGTATAGGACAATCAACCTAGAAGTAAGAATTTCAAGGTACTTGCTACACCGGAAAAACCGTTTCTCAGTATACAGGAGGAATACGACGTCTACCAGTCAGGACCTCAACAAACTGGAGGCTGTGTTTCCGAGTACTGAGTGTTATGTCTAGTTTGTGCTATAGTCTGCACTATGGATGCAGCTGGGTATCGTCCACTGATGGACGCTTTGAGCTGTAACCCTATTTTCCGAACAGTGCGGTTAGTTAACATCACATTCTTTTGCTTTCCTTAGCTGTTGTGTTTTTTACTTCACAGCCTGAAATCTACCAGTCGTTTGTGGTTGGTCTGTAAATGAGAAAGTATCAACCACGACCCTAGAAGAGGGTTTGGTAGCAGCAGGTTGATGGACAGCTGGCTTGGTCTATAAGAAAATTAAGCATTACAGCTAAGGAAAGTGAGTCACACACCTTCCTACAACTCTGTTGACTGCAGTCTTATAGTCTATTGAATAAGTGACTGAGCTACAACCTGGTGTTTAGTCACGGGTCGTGGGTTCGATTCCGCGGGCGCACGCAATGTTAATTCAACCAAGCAAGATTGAAACAACTGTCCAACACATCTGTGGTGGACATTGGGAACAAAAGTTTGCATCACAATCCCCTCCCAGCGTCCATAACCATTGTGTTCTAATGCAGTAGATGTCCTGGTAGTCATCAATCCCGATTTGAAATGAACAGTACTTTTTCGCAATCTCGCATTTTTGGACATCTTTCCTGATTCAGAAGTAAAATAAATTCATCCACCTGGTAAAATACTTCTTCATAGCATATCTTGTTACCTTTCGGAATCTCACATTTCCCCCATCGATCTGTGTTCAATTATTCCATTTAGAATTGCAAATACGTTTTAGTTAATTCGAAGTTTGTTTGTCTGATCCCACAACAAAACAACGTTCGCTAACTATACCCGGCAAATTAAAAAGTGCACTCACTCAAGAGCCTCTTTATAACGTATCTGTGAAACTCACAGTTAGAACTGCAACGCCTTAAGTGCATGACGTAAGAAAGAAGAGTGTGTTTATCCGAGTACCGTTCAAAGGTGACAACGCCGCAGAATGGCTGACAAATAAGCTCAACCAGACAATTAGCAGGACCTATGCTACAGCTGAACTCCGTATTCAATTCTCCACATCCCCAATTCTCGGGTTTTATAACGAAGATAGACTGACAGTTCAGACCTCATCTATGTGTATCTACTCATTCACTTGTACCTGTAGAGCAGGTTATATTGGTCGACCGTCAAGATAACTTTCGAAACAAATCCGAGAACACCATTCACGGTGGTTGGGGCAGGGGGAATCACGATGGGTCAACAGTGCTATTCTCGCTCATCTGGTTGGAACCGGACACCAGGTGGACACTGATCAAGCCTTCAAAGTGGTATATCGCGTGCCAGGCAACCCATCAAAAGCGATCCGAATGAGAACACTTTGTACTGCCGAGACGATCGGAATGAGGCTGCTTGACCCGGTATTATGTCGTCAAAAACGGTTTGTTCAGGCGCTGCACCTACCATGGCCACAAATCCACCGGATCGATGGCCAACCTGCGCGGTCAAACCAATGGACAAGCGTGACGTAACCCACCAATCAAGTAATCGCCAATTTGACTGACCAGTGACCTAGTTTCTCTGTAATAAGTCTGATCGATATCTCGATCTAACTCTATCAACTCCTTATATAATTGTATCGGCCTGAAGATGAATTATCGAAAACATGTTCGCCTGTATGTCTTTTTTCAAATACAGTTGCCTCATGAACAGTGTGGCCCGAGTTCTAGTCCCTGTTGCGACAAGGATATGCACCACTGACAAGTTCCAACAAGATAGAAGTTGAAACCACATTGCTACTTCTTTAAAGGGCCTATCGGAACGCGACAATTGTGATGACATCTGACTGATATTCAATTCATATTTACCAATTTACTTTTGAAGACCTACTGGGTGGAGTTTGAAAACAAAAACGCAGTCAGTAGCTTGTTAAACGTCACCTGTTAAACTACGACTTTCTTGAAAATGTGAATAGCATCATACCCGATGAATGTTATCAAAGGGAACCAATACAACTTGCGAGATCTTTCATACCACACAATCTGCCGACGTGCATTTTTGTTGTATGGACGGGGAAAACAGATTTCCAGGAGTTATTCCGTCGCGAAATGATTTAAAGAATGAGTTTCCGAATGGATTTTCACGTTACACATTCACGGTACAGTATGTTGCTTTTTTGTTTCTACACTTCAAATACAGCAATGATGGGAATGTATACCGTGTATAGTTGATCTAAACCGATAGTTCGTTAAAGTGCTTTGATTTAGAATTCCGCTAAACCAAATGCAGTATCCAATAGATACAATCCATCGTGTCGTTCCTAAATAATCTTAGAGGTCACAACTGAGATAATTCCGATGACAGATAAATAAGGACATTTACTGCAACAGACCGTTGATTTCGTTAGCTTCTAACTCTCCAAAATTCTGTGCACCAGCGACACCGAACGCAGAGAGAACGCAAGGCTCGCGAACCGAGAAGTGAGTGAGTTGTATTTATCGATCATTGGTTAGTTCGATTAAGTTGGGTTTAAACGTCTGCTGTATATGTGAAGTTGAAGAAAGTAAAAAGTGTGAATAACAATGAGAATTATGAAATAGAAAATAGTGTACAAAACGCTACAATAGCTGTGACAAATCGATCAACGTAACAAAAGCAACTTTATGTCCGAGATTCTGTGTGTTGATACACTGATATTAGTTATTTATGTCAAATTTATTATCTCCGGTCTCACATGTATTCAACTAAAATTAGCCTTCGATCGGTTTATTTCGGAGGAACCAGATAGAGTTTGGCTCGGTTGAAAATTGTTTTCAGATAGTTCACAATACACTGGGAGTAGTAATGGCTAGCATGGATAAATTCTGCCCCACGTTGGAAGGTCATAGTCTTCAGTAGACGATCAGTTCTCGAATCTCCAATTCCATGGGCCCTGTCCAGTGGGAACTTTCCCAAAGATCTGCATTTGATCTTCCAGGTTCGAAGCAACCTTCTCTAGACTAAGATAAATATGTCGCGAAGTAGCTGTGGCGATCACTTAGTAAGTGCGGTGTGCAGGAATGCCTTACTTATTCTGTAGCGAATATGATTTCCTTTGTGCTCGATACATTCCTGTGGTCAAGATCTTCAAGAGAAAACTGCGAACCCTCGGATATGCAGTGTATGAGGTGTTACGAGCACTAAACCAAAGCTCGGTTCACAAGTCCGGTGACAACCGTCGAAACCAGTCAGTCTGTGTTGGCAAGACTGGAAAGTATTGGACTGGTCATTAAAATGGGCCGTCGAATAAACTCGGTCTCGTCAGCCATTGTGTTATTCAGTTATCATGGTATTACATGTAACTTCTCATGTGTCCCATTCTTTTCACTGTGACTTTCCAAATACACATGCTTTCTACATGAAACTTAAGGTTGACCGATCATTGTCTGACAAATAATATACTGTGTAAGCGTAATTCCTGTCCCGCTGCGTAAGCTTTGAACAGGCTTACACCTTGTTGACCAGGAGACGTTTCGTAACATTCCGTTGATGACTCTGGCACCTAGTTCGTTTACAAAATTTGCGTAAAGGAACACATGAGATGTTCCTTCTTGATTAGCAGGTAATGCTGCATATTTGACAGCTAGCTGACAATATAGTTTGCTTTCTTGTTGAAAGGGGTTTATGTAACCTTTTTTTAGAATATGTAGCAGTCTCATTTAGAGTAGTAATAGAGTTCGACGAGCTGAGTCATTTACAGGTGAAGCTGACCGGGCAGTTCTGGTGCTAACCTTGTTAGGCCAACAGTCTGGCGCCTTCCAATACAACCAACCATTCCGTCTGATAACAATGTCGGCACTTACCTATGTATTCGACGGGTTAGCGGAGTACATCTGTGCAAAGTGTGACCAGGTAGGTTAATCTACTGTTGTTCTGTCAACGCATAACAGTATGCTTGGACACGGAGGGTGAGCGGCACGCAGCTACCAAAAACTGTTGATTCTCCCATTTAGCACTAATATGCCCAAACTAGTCACATAGAACCAGCAGGATTTAACTGCTGTCGGTAGGAATTAATACATCTGCTATTGCTTACCCACCCAATGGCACGGACACATTCTATTCGAGAGTGTACAAGCTCCAGTTCTACAACCACTAGAACGATGACAGTCATGTGGTATAGTGAATGTGTACTTTCATAAAAAGCAACATCCTCTAACAAGTTTCCGCAGCCTTCTAGAGAGTAAACTAATTATGGTATTGACAGCGACACTCGTGAGCGTGCTTGCCTCCCAATCGTTTTTTACATCCAGTGAATGTTTACTGAACTCAATACACTTGCGGTAATAAGAGGGAATACAGCAAGAAAACAAAAGAGAAGGGTCAGCTATTCATCTATTTATATGATACGCTATCCAGGGAACGAAGATGCTGTATAGGCGGTTCTGTCCGGCTACGTTCCTTCAAACAGCTCTAACAAATACCAGCTTGTGTTAGTACCAACTCAGTCACATGTGAATGGGCAGATATCTTATCTCCCTTTACCAGCTGACCAAATTGATTACTACAGAGGTGGTTCATATCTTGAGGAACATGGATACGTTATAGATATGAACTGGCTACTGCCAAAAAAGTGGAAGTGCATGAAACCAAGGACCCTGACAAGATACTTCAATTCTTTTTGCTGACTGGAATTTATCCAATTCACTGTGTCGCACATAAATCACACCTGCCTCACCTGGCAATCTAACACCTAACGCCAAAGCTTCAGAAGCGGTAAGCCTCTTTTACACGATATCGGTTGATCGCTGGAACATAAGCTTGCAATTGTCCGCTCTCAATTTGTTCGTCTACAAAGTAACGACGGTCTCTGATTGATATCAGTGTCGCTGTTGAGTAATTTTGGTCAACCATTTGCCAACCTTCTTGATTTATTCCCTGATGTGTCCAAGATGTTCATTTTACCATAGCGTTTTCAGTTCCGTCCTGACTTAATAAACTTCTCCTTCCCTATCACATATATTAATAAATCTTATGGAAACTCGATACTCCTGATCTCCTATAACAGCGTGTATTACTTCAGCTTATCCTGCTTTCACAGTTATGACCGAATACAAGTCACAATGTAACGGCGAGACTGATTTTCATGAAAAGAATGTGTAAGGAATAGACAGACTTGTGAGAAAACAAATTGGCTGAAGAATCTCTGTTATTTAGTATATCTACTCTAAACGCTCGGCATGGAGAAGTAAACGCTAACGGAAAAAACTTTAGAAGAGACCTAATTGCGAAAAATCTGAACTTCGGATGGATTCGAACCAGTGGCAGAAACAACACGCTCAAACACGGCGGCAAATGCTCTATCAGCTGAGCTAGAAAGAAAATTATTTATTCAAAATGTTGTTACACAACTGAACTTGGAACAAACAGTTCATGCATAAAGTGTACGCCATCTGCGTGCCTGTTGCGTGTCTAACATATGCTACAAGCAACTCTGTCCAATTGTGATACTCTTTTGGTGTAATGGAACATGTTCAGTTGAAACAATTAGGAACATATCAAGTCAAAACTATGCAGAAGAGAATGTACTCATCTGATATCAAACTGACTTCGTACACTGGAGTGATTATAATGAATTCGAGCCTAACTATGCACATCTGCCCCCAAAACAGTAGCTTATTTTGAACGACCTAGTTCAAACGAAGCGCTGTTTATCAATAACCATCTGATTTGATGTGAGATGGAGTCCCAAAAACACGGTAAAAGAAAACTGGCGAATTCACAGCTCGCATAAAACATAGATATTTTGTCAGACATCACACAAAGTATTTAGTTCAATCATGTTTTTCCCCTCCCAATAGACTGTGGTTAGTGTAATTATAGATGTTTTGTTTGGTCCGGCTTGCGCATCCGCGTGTGCCTGAAAGTATTTGCATCAACATTCGAGTGATCAGGATGATGTTCCCAGACATTGTAAACTTGCAGTATAAGATCACTGCACTCACATTGTAAATGGTGTATGTAAACAAACGCTTACGCGTAAAAGGTCACATACTTGTCTACAGACTGTAAACGATAGGGTAACATTCATTTGTTCACCAGTTCAAAGTCGATGGGAATAGCACCCTATGCGAATAAAGTGGTTTACAACAATAATAAATTCGACAACAGTAGACAAACGCTGCACAATTATCCATTCAGTGGTCGCCGTCTAATAACCTGTTTCTTTGATGCTGGACTTTTCAGCTGACAGAAACTTCTAAAACTATTGTTGTGATCCAAGAACGCGGATGGCACAAGGGTTGTATATTCGGCAAAGCAATACATGGGTTAAGCATTTAAACAAGACCTGAAACAAAACCACTCATTTGCACGCGGTATTCAGCCTCAGACCGTCTCGGTTGCCGCGGACGTCAATGCTCGGTTAGATTAAGTAGCAGGGACCACTATGGGCGATGCTGCACTCTGATTTTCCTTCCAGCACTTTTCCTGCGGCTTGTACGATGTCAAAATATATGCTCCGGTCCTACTACTGAATAGCGGTGGTATGAGTGGTATGTTACGATCGCTCATCTTCACTGCACTATGACGTTACTTGCCTTTCGTCACATTACGAACGCTATGATTCTATGATCATTCAATGCCAGGTCATCACGCATTTGAGTCTACACAAAAAGTTAGCATCTTCCAGCACTCGTTTTTTAAAGTAATTTGGAGCGACATTAGACGAATTTACAGTAGGAAGCTGTGTCAAAAAAGTAGGCAAGAAACGGCTAGGGTCAACGACCTCCTCCTGTTGAAAATGTCAGTGTTTCTAGGAAATTGAGAAGAGTGTGTAATCGAATGCAGATAGTCACTTCTGACTTTTGTGTTATATGAAACATTCACGTAATTTACAGTTCGAACGTACCGATATACTTCTATTGTCGTATTTCCCGGAAAGTAAATACTCGCTGTGACGCCTGTACAATCTAATGAGTCGAGTGGGCAAACGTGTTTACATTAATTTGTGACAGACTTCATCCAACTGGCGGGTGTGGTTGAGCTGAATCGTTTTTTGCAAAAACCTCGACGAAAATTTCGGCGGTAGGCCCCGCATTCATTTGAGATGGGTTGAATGATCGTGCAGCTGTTGCTGTACAGTTGTTAAAACAAAACACTTTCAACATATCTATTGAAGGCCACAGACAGAAACCATAGGAGAATTAAATTGATGTAAGCGAACGAAAATGCCCCTAGGGAATTGCTGTGTACTACTGTGAAATTATTTGTACTGCTCGGGACTACTCGGATAAACAGTAATCTTCACCAATCCGCATCTCCGTTGAAAATATCTGACGTTATTTTATATGTAGTGCAAAAGATCGATAGTTCTCACCCAAAATCAATACTCATAAGGAGGCATTTCAAACGTTCTTCAATAATATCCTGTTTTCTCTATCATACAAAAGATCGGAAGTAGAATGGAATGAGTCAATGAGGTAATCACCGTATTGAGTGTCAACAGATACTACTTGAAATCAGTGTTAGCAACTGATTGGATAAAAACTCATAAGTATTTCTAGCAGAAACAAGTTTATTTTTTCCATCCTTAACTGCCTGACTATGCAGCAGAATGAATCACTAGGACCTTACAGTCTATTAAGAATCACTGGTATTCACTAGGAATGTTTCAGTTTGTTCATTCACTAACCTTTTTGAATGCATCAGACAGAAGTTACCGAATGTAAATCAAACGAATAAATTTTACACCGTACTACTCGACAAAACATTGGTAACGGATCCTATAGGGTCTCCTTGTGATACACTGCTCAATCTGACAGGCATTATCTTGGCTAGCTGTATATAGTTTATCCGAATATACAACCTGTCTTCGAAAGGTATTTTCGAAGTGAACATTGTGAAGTCACCGCTACAACAAGATGTGGATGTTTTCGGCAGAAAGCTCGTTAGACAAATATCTTATATTTATTTTATTCTGTTGGCCGACGACAAATTTCGTCGTGAGATGAATATGGTTGTGCCAACATGATCGGCTAGTTCTGTGTAGTAGAGAAAAAATTTTTTGCAATATATCTAAGTCTGTACAAACTAGATTACACGTTCTTTATATAGTCGGAAATTCTGAGGGCACACTGATGAGAAAATCATTACGACTTCACAGTAGATATGATTGAAGCATCGTACCCAAACGTTCAGTCACATTCGCTTGTAACTAATGCTCAGACTATTTGATCGCCTTGAGAGTGGATGGCGACATTAATGCTAACTAGAAATGACTACTACACATTCAATACCTGTCATTCGGACCGAACCCTTGCAATTCTTCAAACATAAAATTTGTGTTAATTACAGATGATAGTACGGTTGAACTTTAATCAAAACTGTTAACAGTTTTCACAAATACTTTTGTTATTCACACAATATCACCTAGCTCTTCATAAGCGCGTAATTTTATTAGAAATTTCACATTTTTATGATTGTTTTCTCTGAATGTACACCGTGATTTTTCATAACGACTGACTAGTAGTACTCCTATAATCAAAAAATCCAGTATTTTTATACGAGATCAAATTAAATCGTTCACATAAAAATTGGAAGCTCAATATTCTCATCTTGATGATTTTAACAGACGACATGGCACAATGAAGATGTGAATAGTATATTAACGGCAGTGAGATAGAACGAAAAATTGACACATGTTCGATAAAACATTTCAGTAGATGGTTCAATTTTGTCAAACAAAAATGAGTGAAAAATATAATGCTCAAAAATCTGTGCGCTGAGGTACAATTTCAGAAACGATCAAAAAACCGCTTAGCGTTATTGATAAGTTATTTCACGGATTTATTAATTTAGAAATAGGCTCAAGTGAATATACATGGGCTTTGACGGGACTGGAACAAATGACAAGAAATACATATCCTTGCGTTTATCATAGCTGCAAGCTATATTTAAATTTCAAGCCCTTCATATTCTCTACTGTTTATAAACATCACTCACAACTGATCGCAGTTGTCGCATTCTCATAGACTTTCTAGTCGGCTCCTTACGAACAGAAGAGGCAGTAAACTCGAGTTTCGCTCTCGTTAGAGCAGCTAGTCAGTAGTGCATATCATCGCCACTGCCGGGACTTGAACCAGGGACACGCTGTTCATGAGGCAACCGTGTTTACCACCGCGCCACTCATCTCACGTTAGGCACGACCGAATTCTCATCGCATGTGAACGCTCAACCACTTTCGCTTGTGAGTAATCATTAGGTTTCCTGATCGCCTCGAGAGCAGACACACTTACCATCTGTTAACTCCAATCGATGACCCCTCGACTAGGACTTCCCTCCAAGGTGAAATCACAGAAATTATTGACTTGTTTATATATCTGTTTCTTTTATATATGGAGCCCACCGAACGCACCAGAGAATAGATTGCCTTGACAGGATTTCTCAGAGAAATCAAACAGAAGATATGTAACATACCTTTGGTTTGATAAAGCCGCGAGAGATGATAATATATTAGAAAAGGTTTTTCCAAATATACCCAAATTTGTGATAAATTGTGATAAAACAGAGCTGAGCATCTGACAGAGCTACACTTAAAGGGAAAGGCCATCCAACTCCTCAGTCACCTCGTACTCTTCACAACAAGGTCAGAAAAATGTATGAGTAATGCAGCAACTCTAACAAAATGTAATCCTTCCCAGTCTCTATCGCCAACTTGTGGGTTGTAAGTTTCATTTGTTCATACGAAACTTCACACGCTCAACTTTAATGGAACCAAACAACAGTTGCTTGGATCACGTTGACCTGGAATCGATTGTTTTGACGACCATTACAGACCTGAGCTTCAGTCACGTGCGGACTGGGAAAAGTTGCAACATAGTCCTAGAGATGATTACACATCAGCATTTAAAACGACTTATTCTGATATTTGTCGGATGGAATTTTGGGGGGCACATAAACCTGTGGAACATATTGCACAATGCAGTTTGGTAGGCTGAAATGTGTTTCTGAGCGATCTGATAAGCCTTTTATGACAATACTCTGTGCATATTTGATCAAAACCGTGTCTCACTTGCTAAGACATGTTGAGAACATAAAACCGAAAAAGGCATTGGAGAATCAAGTTTTCTTTACAAGTTGTCTGTATTGTTTCATAGAAGTGTAGGCATTTAAATGTTGTATCAGACTAACTACTAACAATTCACAAATCAATCATGGAACTAGTTCATATTCTTTTGGAATATCTGAAATGGATTGTGTCCAATTAAACCAGTTTTATATTGGCAAATTACATCGTCAGATCAGAATGCAATAAACTGCAATCTGGACGCATTAGATTGATATTGGTATTCATCAAAATGACATATGCTAGACATAAAAATTGAAAAAACGTATTGGGTGTGTAATCAACTGGACTTGGTATCCGAGTGCAGTTAATGTTATTAGATCCGGAGTCTAATGTTAACGAACTCAGTTTTGTGGATTACACAATTTGGCAACCGATCTAACTAAATACAAGATCGCTGGTTCATTAGATGAAATGAAAAAAACGATTTTTTTTAAACTGAACAAAATCTAATCGTCTCTATACATTGATAAATATATATTACTGATTGCAAAATGTTTCTGGCCTTCGAAAGATGAATTATTGTGACAACTTTCTGAATGCTAGTGAAAAATGAAAGATAGGCCAAAAATTAAATATCTGAGATAAATATCTAAGGAACGTTTATGTACTGAAACCAGACGTAAATTCAACAGGTAACCAACAGTATCAAAGTATACCCTGAATATGCCCGGTTTAGTCACGAGAAGGAGCACGTAGCAAACAAGCTTGTTTTTAGTGTTTCATCATCAGGCTAAATACGACACATCTATATGGGTTTGACAGGGGTAGTACATCAAGAGGAGGAGGGATGGTAATCAATAATGTCAAGTTAGTAACATTCCTAAAGTATTTTGCAAAATCGGTACTTCTACGTAACAGGTCAATCCGGGCTATTGATACATGGCCGCGGGAGGTTCAATTTTCGACCAGACAGTCTTGTGAACATAACGCGGGTGAGTGTAAGCGAACTGCGATGGTTTCTGTGATGTCTAGTAGGCGACCTTTGACCCACTTCGATTGCACTCTACAGACTCGATAGATCGGTTTGAACGAATCGGCGGGGTTAATCAGATGGTTCGATTCGACCAAGAGTGCAATGACCGCCGATGAGCAAGCCTTTATCGATCCTCTAGCTAGCCACGCCGGATGATGCTCCCGCATGCGTTCAGATAGTCGCCTTGTTGTGCGGCCTATGTAACTTGTTCCACGGGAACAAACAAAACGGTAAACACAAAAAGAGGCAACATGTACAGGCAGTATATCTTTGAGCTGGAAACGCTAAACCGGTGTACAGTTAAATCGTATACGTAATTGAGCTGCGATATAGGTTTTGTTAAGTGCTACGTTAAGTTTCCTGGTTACATTCTCAGCATTGCTGTCGCCTTTGAAAGGCAACGTAATATAGATAGGCTTTTGTCTACGGTTTACGGTACGTCTATCTTTTTGCTACTTATCATGTGTCTAGCTATAAACTGTTTTGGATAACCATTTTCACAGTGGTGTACTTTTGATGAAGATCTTCAATTTCTATGAACCTGCTAAGTTAACTTTCAGTTATTGAGATTCACTTAGTCCTAAGTATGAGCTAAAACAACTTTTCTTTGCCGCCTATAAAAATTTCAGTGATCGATAACGTTAAGATCATGATATTTGAAATAAAATTAAGTTTTATTTTACCCTAAGTAAATGTATGTATTTCGGATGGGGAAAGTGTGATATAATGTCGAATAGGAACTTTGGCGCACAAACAAGCCTATTGTTGTGACAAATTCCCTAGTCTCCTTGTTTCAAAGTTCACGCGCAAACACAATATCGCCAGAGTAATGAGCATATTCTGAGCGGCTTAGAGAATCGAATTGGATTAGTACTGAGATAGTAACTCGGATATCAGTAGGCATTCTCAGAAAACTGACTATTATCTGTCATTAAGCTGATTCGTGGCTTGCAAGCAAACAGGACGTGAAGATCCGGAGGGCTCAGACAGTGAATCTAAAAGCCATGGAATATAGACATAAATAACTTTTGCATATGGGTCAGACGGTTTGAGAAGTACGGCATGACCTGCGGTCGTTTAACTTTGAGTATGCGATAGAGGCAGCCAGTTGATACGATAAAATGTTCTATACGATAACATGGAGGTCATATGCTTCTGGATCATCGCTGCAAATTTTATGTCCGTTTGGCTTCATCACAGTGTAAACTGTGACAGTCTTAAAACCAATTGTCTACGAACTAGGTATACAAGAATCACCCACTTTTAAATTGGGGTTATTGGAAGACAGTGCTGGTTTGGACCACGTGACATTGTAGTTGATGTAATCGGACATGAAATTGAGTTAGTGACTAACAAATTCGGGTTCATCTTGAGAAGTTGTGATGTAATATTCAAAAGCCAGGGAGCAGTGAACCAGTGATCGATTAAAACTCTAACATATCGCTCAGCATTTTAATCTGGCAGATATGCATGTCGCCGACGAAACTAGATGTATGAGATGAGTTAACTGACTGCAGTGAATAGAGGTCTTGATGAATACAGATATTGTTTGTCCATGTTACTATGCAGGTTGGTTGAATAATTCAAGGTAAAATACGGATTTTCTTTTCTCGGTTCACCTGAAATTTTTGTCCGCTGAAACCGTCTGCAAATATGTGAACGCAAGAACCAGTTTCTACTTCAACTGGCAAAACGGCCTGAATCGATATATGGTTGATTATATAAACAAAACATTCAAAAAATGGACCACAAAGAGTTGGTAACACCAGGTAGGATAACATGTCCTTGAAGTCAGTGTTTACTTTTCAAAATAGCTTGACGTTTAATTTTAACAGTGGTATTTTTGACGAAACGTTAGGCTATTTTTACATTCAGTCACGTGAATGATGGGGTCCATCCAATAACATCAAGAACGCAGACACACTAAGTACATCATTTTTCTTCACCTAATTCAATGGAACAGCCGGAGATTACAAGTTTGAATCCATTTCGTCGGTGAATTACCTGAAAATGATCATAACCTCAAAGGTTAGACAAAACAAATTCTGAAAGAGGGCAGAGGTTACAAACAAAACAAATTAGTGGCCGTATTAGTTACGGTTGCTTGGTCACAGATAGACGAAGAGTTTGGAATTGCTGTTAGCTGAAAACGCTTCGAATATATGCCAAACGTTCTGAGCTCTCGCCAGGATGCGATTGATAATAGATGATTTCGGATTTACCATTCAGCTGTCTACTTGGTCAGTTGATCGTATCAATGGCTGAATCCTTCAATAGCAGATCGTCTCCTTCCCTCATTTTCCAATACTGTCGTGTGATTCACAATCTGACATGTCATGAAGGTTGAGCGAACTGTAGAATTGAAAATGTTTACTGCACAGCCCGATGTTTGTATACTTTCTCACTTGTTTCAGGTTAAATAAACGGTATTTCCGCACAATATCTAGTAAGCTGTCAAACTAACATATTTAAACTGAACATCACTCCCGTTTGATTGCAGCCTTTGCATTAAGAAAACTTTTCAATCAGCGTCTTTTGAAAAAACAGCACCAGACACGGGATTCGTTCTTGTTGGAGCAGCTCGTCAGTAGTGTATATCCTTGCCACGGCTGGGGTTAGAACCCAGGCCACGATCTCATGAAACGACCATGTTCACCAATGCGCCACTGACCTCACACTGGGCACGACCGAATTATCATATGTGGACGCTCAACCACTTTTGTTTATGAGTAATGATCATGTTTTCTTATCTGTCTGGCAGGAGGCACAACTACTTCAACCGACAACCTCGCGTTTGAAACCCCCATACCAGTTCGAAATCTCCGATTTCATTAGACACGTGGGGAAAACATTCACATTACTGATGAGTGGCCAGGGAAGGTTTGGTTGAAAGCGAAGGATGTGACCAGAGATGAGCGTTGTTCAACCTAAATTTGTCAAACTTCCATCAACTCAGTTCTTCTCCAAAGCCACTAATGGATGACGATACAATCGATCAAATTCGTGAAGACTTACTGTTCCTGAAAATAGTGGCAACATTGTTCAGAATCTCCCGATATAAGATTCTATAAACGCGAGTAACTACACACCAGCCGTGAGTATATTAAAGGTACGTTCAATCACTTTACTGTGAATAATCTTCATATGATCGGATCACTTTGAAAGGGTACAAAGTAACTACCTTGTTCTTGGATTGTGAATTCTCAATCGAATCGAAATCGTCAATTAAATTAAACCTGCTGAGCAATATTTTAGATTTTCCACCAAAAGTCGATCATTTCAAGTTTGCTATTTACATGAAATTCGCCACCTTTAGCTTACTTCATAAAACAAAAAATGAAGGCGATTTGTAGAAGTTTGTTTTCTTAACATCGGCTTGAGTAGTGAAAGGTTGGCAATTATTTGGGAAACCCCTCTTAATCAAGAGAATTCGATCAACTTTGACGATGAGAACCATATCATTAATGATAAATATGATGGATTGTTTATATATGATAATTTGCTCGTGCCCACTGCGATGTCAAAGGCACAAAGGCTGACCAGACTGTCTCTTGTAAGCACAGTCGGGGCTCTGATCCCGGTCATGGCAAGGATATGCGCAACTAACGAACTCTAACAAGAGTGTAAGTCGAGCCTTTTTAAAGCTCGTTGGCTGGAAAGTTCATGTAAATCAGGTTCCGTACTAATTCCATACTAATTACAACTAATCACGAAAACATCAGAATTCAATGGATTATCAGATTATTTTTTTCTTTGCATGACTGCCCATTTTGTATGTCATATAAAAACTTTTGGAAACGGATCATACTACAATTTACGACACAATAAGTAGATGATTTCTCACGAATCTAGTGAAAATCGGTGTTAGATTGTTCTAACCGAAAGGGTATATAGTCGTCACTTATGCATCCGCCACTTTTCATGTTCAAATTTACGATGTTATCCTTGATCGAATACTACTGAATTGACCAATAAAAGAACAAGTTTAGGCTTTTGCGTTATGTATGACATTTTTCAGAATACAAAGTAATTTTTGTTTGAAAATTTACTATAGATACCATTATAGATTTAGTCATCCCACGTAGAATACAGTTCCTACAGCAAGTCCATAATGTTGATACTACGAATGGCAATGTAACGTGCGGTCGAAACCAGCAAGCGCGCGCAGGTTAAATTTGAACTGTGTAACGGGGCGTGCTGCTGTGTTGTTGACACCGTTTTAGTTTTCGTTTGTGTAAGTCGTATGTATGGCCTAATGGGTGCCTGGCTCATGCTTGTTCGTGTTGTTTCCCTTTACAAGACTATTATTGGAACCCCTACTTCGGAAGAACGCTATCCCCCGGTGTCCACACATTGTCCGCAGGTGTAACGGACAGTCGGAGTAGAAACGGCCTGCTTACATGTTACAGTGAAAAGAGTCCAAGGTGTCTGAGCATGTCTGTGGTGATTGTATACACACACACGTTTATTTTAGGTCACCACGCGAATGATCTAAAAGGCAGGGTGAAAACAGAGTCCACCTAGACTAGAATGGTTTCTGTAGGAAAGTGACAAAAATTACTTAGTCGCTTACCATGTTTACATTGGAAGAAGTCAATACTTTTTCAATGAAACACACATACAGTAATGACTAAAATCGACAATGTATCCAGCTTTCCATATGATTTTTGAAGCAGGAAAAATCACCTCATTCTCGACGATATGGATAACTGGTTATCTTTTTCCGGGGACAAAGTAGGAAAATAAGAGAGATGTTGTTAATCTCAGTCCTATGGTGAAGCCTCATAAATTTTTCGGAGAAATCTTCTGCGTAAAAAATATAACATTTTTGAGTTCTGCACTTCAGGCGTCAGTTTCTTTCACGGACAGGAAAAGATGAATGTTTTGCCTTTTTATCTCATAGGTGTGAATGAAACTTTCTTCTCAAAAAGTATATTGTCCTGATACACAAATCTTGATCATGGAAGTATAAACTGCCTGAATCGGTCAACGTGAAATAATTATCTGAGTTCCCGTATGTGACTTATCAGCTATATCACAATAAATAAATTGGAATGGCTGAAATGTTCACAATATGACAGAACAAAAAGCGTACCTTCACAAGACTGGCCAAACAAAGCTGATGATATATTGAAATTCCTGGTGAATGAAAACCAGTGAAGGTCTTAATCACTTCGTTAATATATTCGGTTTTTTCTCACAACATTTTTTCTCCAAAATGACCCTTTGACTATTTTTACCGGCTCTTGGGTTGATTATTTACTGTTGTCTCCATTTTTGCTACCATTAAGCGGAAGGGGGATTTGTTTAAAATAATTTGGAATTCCCTCATGATTGATCGCAAATTTTTAAAGGTTCTTGGTTTGCAACAATCCTAGACCGCTTACCTGGCGTTTTGTTTGGGGCCTTTAAAAATTGTTGGTAAACTTAGAGTTTGTAAATTGATAAATGCTCAAAAACTGTGAAAACCTGACAGTTGTGATTGTTTCAAGTGTTGCATGGTTGCCGTAAGTCCGTTTGTTACACTAAAAATGACCATAGGAAGACCATGTGAAGATGTTGATAACTTTGAATAATTACAGCTCGTTTTGTTTATTAAGACGGCAAGAAGACATACATTGCGAGATGCAAGCATTTCGTTTATTCTCATCAGTCGAATACATAAAACACTCAGTCATATAGGTTAAGCGCATGGCGACAAAACAGTGAAATGAACGAACATCAGCATGGGAGTAATCAGGGTTCACTGCTACGGTAACGAAATTGATTGCGTCAGCACCTTTTGCCAACAAAGGACCGGTGTGTGAGGCTTGATCAACAATGCCTTGTTTAACTGTTTCTGACAGCCGCCGTTTATATCAGAAAAGTTATTATTGAGTATCTCTTACGAGAATACTTACCATCAAAACAAGCTTACGGAGTGAGGTCGTGGAAGCTGATGGTTGCCTAGTACTCATTCTCCCACGACCGGATAGCACGACTCAGCAAAATGAACGAAAGATTTAGGCATATTAAAAAAAATAACTACTTCTTATTGTGTAGCAAATCACTGTACTATTTAAGACCTCAAACGTTGTTGCTTGTTACTTCATACCAAGCATTATTTTCAATAAAATTCGGAAGAGTAAGCAATTTATTAAGAGTTGTGTATGAAGTTATCAGGTCAGTGTATGCCAGAACCTAAGTATTTCAGAAATAAAATTCACTTCTGAGTTTCAAAAATGTCTGTAAAACGAATATTTTATGAAATTTTTTTGTTGACACATCAATAAAGAAGGAGGGTATTCTATCCTAATCATTAACGACTCTGGAATTGTTTAGAATGGACCGTATTCATAAGTTCTAATCTTACTATTCTGAAACTATCCTAGTTTTGTGACAGGAAATAAGTTTATCCTGGATCTACCAGCCACATAGAAATACCGATCATTCGATTTTAGAAAGAATAGTGTGTGTTTATCAGTAGTTTAATGACAAGTATTGAAGGTCCGGGGATTTAGATTATTCCACCCATCACCCATATTGACTATCAGTAATTATCAGTAATTAATTCATTGTTTGGATTTCAAATGAAAGCAAAAGCAATCCTCTTCTGAAAACCTCGATGGATTAATGAAAGTGTTTTCTATAACAAACTTTGGCCCAGTTTTCTCATCACGATCTGTTGTTGACTGTGATCAGCTGACTAGGTAATGGAACTTTCGATTGCTTTGACCTTGAGAGACAACGTTCTTATATGCTCATAGATTCACACCCCCTCCACGCCTTCATCTCAAAAGATTTCATCCAATGAAAGAACGTTCGTATCACATAAAATGCTACGTAGTAGCTTAATCGCGTTCATTAGTAATCTAAAAAGGATTACGCCATATTACCTCTGACACGGTTCGGTAACAAAAATGCCGAGAAATATAGGAACTGGTGAAAGATCCAAGTGATGACAGTCGCTCGATACAGAAATCACTTGCAATATTGAAGAGCCAAACCGTAATTTTGGAAGTTCACTATATGCAAACTGACTAACAACTAATGATCTGTTGAATGCACTGTCGTACATATAGAATTAGTCCGACTCGAACTTGAGAAGCAGGAAGGCCGAAAAGACTGTCTCCAACTATGTTCACAAATTGTACTGAACTGTTAGAATCAACTACAGCAGATGCGGTCAGAAAGTGCTTCACACAGAAGGGACTGCTAAATATTGGATGACTGTTAGCACCGCGCTCGTACCAAACAAAATTTCAATCGACTACACACATATCAGTAGTGTTAAATGTCTAATGTTGTAGAATAAGTGAAATGGTACACATAATTTCACTTACTTTCACTCTCGGTCAACTGGTATATTACGAGGGGGAGACAAAAAGTAAAGCCATTTTATTTCAGACAGGTATAATTACCAACACAGGAACATGTATTATACATCAAAATAAAGCTAGTCCTCTTTGGATCACATCCCTACTTCTCAACATAGTCACCGTTACGTTCAATAGCAACGTTCCACCTCTGAATGAGCGCATGTATCCCTGCCTCGTAAAATTTTGTTGTTTGTTCTTCGAGCCACTCCTTCACTGTGGTTTTCATTTCCTCGTCACTAGGATAATGTTTGCCTCTCAAACCCTCTTTCATGGGGCGAAAGAGGTGATAATCTGAAGGCGCTAAATCTGGTGAGTATGGAGGATGCCGTAAAGCTGTCCACCCGAATGAGGCGATTGTCTCCCTTGTCTTGATGCTTGTTTGTGGTCGAGCATTGTCTTGCAGAAGGAGGACTTTGCGGATTGGCAAATCGGGTCTCACTCGTTGGATTCTTGCTCTGAGCCGCGATGTAGGCGTCAGAGTTTATTGTTTCTCCTCTAGGCAAGAAATCAAACAGAATGACACCTTGAGCATCCCAAAAGACAGTCGCCATGATTTTTCCAGCTGACTTTTGCGTCTTGAACTTTTTGGTTGCGGTGATGATGAGTGGCGCCATTCCATTGACTGCCTCTTTGATTCCGGTTCATAATGATGAACCCATGTTTCATCACCTGTTACGAGCCTTTGAAAGAAGGTGTTGTCTCTTTGACTTTGTTCAAGAAGTTCAGTGCAGGCAGTGACCCTGTCACTCTTGCGTTCGGTAGTCAGCTCTCTCGGTACCCAGCGGGCACACACTTTTGAAATGCCAAGTGACTGGACTATGTTGTAAGCACTTCCATGGCTCACTCCAAGGTTCTCTGCCAAATCATCAAGAGTTATACGCCTGTCTTCTCTGATCAGAGCATCTGCTTTTGCTTTAGTGGCAGGATTGACAGACGCGGATGGACGACCAGAATGGGGTTTATCGGCTACGCTCGTAGTTGCTACCTTTTCATCCTTCAAACGACGAACCCACCTGCATACATTGCTATAATCTACAGTATTGTCCTCAAACACATTTGTTAATCGTCTGTGAATGTTCATAGGGGTTTCCCCTCAGCAACAAGTAGTTCAATCACTGCTCTTTGTTTTTGACGCAACTCTACGGGGGCAGCCATTTTAAATTTTCCCTGTAAGTCTAAAAACATGAAAGGTAAGAAACAAACTATTACATAACGTAAAGGATATAATCATTTATAACTGGGAAAAAATTCAGGTAATTTTATGAAAAACTTCACCAGAATTAAAAACATTGGCATTACTTTTTAACTCCCACTCGTATCAGCTCCATTTTATCATCCCTGGATCACAAACATAGAATAATCTGCTTCTCTTCCTCCGATTGTAGGAATACTTCCGACTGCATCAATAGGGAGGTACTGTTCTGTCTTCTTAAACAGTGTGGCATTCAACTATCTGTTGTTTTTAGTTTACTACATGAACTGGCTATGAATCGAACAATCATTCATAAATTTAAGAATTTACCAATCGTTAATTATTTCTTCACATTTACTTTTTCTTCATATGATCTCCACGCTCATTTTCAACAGTTGTTCGTGGTCAAATGGTGTTGTTTTAGACGCCCAACACTCGGGATTTTCCTCCTTTTTCACCTTATCGAACTGGCTAATTAATCTAACCGCTAAGTACGTAAGAATGTCCTGAAGTTTTCTCTATCTCTGTTTATAAAAAGCTCACCAGTAGTGTTTTAATGTTTGTCTACAATTGCAAGTTGAAAACAGATTTTTTTTCTCAGGTTTCAGCCTGCTGCATTTTTAGGCGATACACTGAGCCAATACTTGGCGTGATGACTTCAATCTTAGATTATTCTACAATAAAGCGAGAAAACACTTTCTGTGCCCCACATTTAAAGTAATCTTCCACTCTATATAATCTTATTCCCCATTTTATGGATGCATACGTACTCCCGTTTTTATCACGTTGATCTCCGTTTTTTATCTAGAGTTCTAACCACACATTTGAAACCTATTTCTCTGACGCACTTGACCAACTTTGGGGGCATTCTTTGTTATAGTATCATTGATGTTATAATGGTTTAAACTGCAAATCATCTGTCTCCAAAAGTTTGTCAAAGTCTGACAATACCCCTTTAATTTAGCCTTTCCGAATAAACACAAACATCTCCAACTGAGTTCTATTTCAAATTCATATATACGCACACTCATTGATGCGCTTCGTCTGTACATTTTACTTTAAACAATAATCTTCGTAAATAAACTGACCGGAAAGTTGAGTTGATAATCTTGTGTAGAGATTTCTTTCTTTTTGTTTGCAAACGATGCTTCATTTCTTTACAGCAAACATTCTGTATCACCTTTGCATTTTGTTGAAATTGATAAAAGTGACCTTGCAATTCAATACAAATTTTGTGCACGTCGGTCTGCTCTTCTCTCCGTTGCGCAGTCGTTTGACGATACTACACGGATCTATCATCCAATTTTTTAGCTCCGTTGTACTGCGAACATCGTCACATCCCGGATCGCGCTTCAGCAGTCCACGGCAACTCTGTGATATCCCTCACTTCCGGATACTGGTGATTTGGAATATTGTGGTGGTCATCTCGAACACTTGTGAACACTTTTCTGTGAGTCAAATCCTTTTGATTACCATAACTTGCTGAAACTTTGTAACTAATTTGTCTCATTCGTTCATTTTTGTTATCACCGATAGCCTAGTGAGGTACATTCGCATTTACCTAGTCTATTCAGTAACTAGTCCTGACCACTACACTTGTTAACCACTGTCAGCTAAGAAAGTGGTTGTACTAACTAATCACCCTCCAAAGTGCCTAATGCAATTTCTCTATTTGAATTGACCTTCAGAAATCCGAACTGAATGTCTATTTAGTGTGTCTAGGCCATTTATGTTATGACTGTGAGAAAACAACTATTGTAAATGTATATGGGCATAGTTCAGGACCTTATGATTAAGATTAACTCAGATTGACGGCATAAGATTAATTCTCCCTCAAAATCGATAGTTTACAAACTTTTCTACCTACTACCTCTACAATCTTTCATACACAACATCATTACCCTCATTAACTCGATAGACTTTACGAGAACACTAAGACTGAAGTAGTAATAACTTAACATACCGTTTAGTATTGGCCGAATTGTGTTTGAAAGCTAGTAAACTGGGCAATTTTTTTATAATGTTCTTAGTTAGATAGCTAACAATCTAAGAACATATCTGCAATGATGAACACTACTCGCGGACAGATTACAACAGCACAGCGTTTACGTAGCCTACACTGATGGATTTCACATACTGTATGGATTCTGTATGTTTGATAGACATTCGTTACTTTTCAATCTGTTTTTTTAGACACGCATTAATTCATTTTATCAACGCGTACACATTTGGCACAACCGATCATTCAATCATGTTCCGCTGACACAAATACGAACCAGAACGTGGAATATCAATCATTAGACTCACACCCAATGTTGATTGATGTGAACACATTAATGACAATAGCACGGAAAAATAAATCCATTCATTGGCTCCACTTCGAATAGGTTCATTGTTTTACAGAATTTTCCGATGAATGCTGTACAGAAATGTATGTTTATCAGTCTATAATTTGTAAAATCTGTCTTCCGCAATAACACTACATATGGTAACATGGTTTGTGACCACAGAAATTTCAGCGGCTGGTTTGTTTTAGCTCAGTGAAAGCGACTACAAACGAATGTTTCTCGCTATGCATCCCTAACCTTAGCTTCTATCGAAATATTAGGTAATGTCTAACCGTATATACCGTTTGATAAACAAAAGAACCTGCTTCAACTTTTGGGCAAACTTTTCAAAACGAAAATTATATAAATAAAATCTGGATTATTTTGTGGAATTCTTACAAACCCCAGTATATAATGTATGCATTGTCATTTATCATACACATACGGCCAACATACTTCCTCCAGGCTAAGCTAAAAACCCAAGAAAGACATTAACAGTGTATAGTCGCCTATGTAACGTTGACAGGAAACAACTAGTCTGCGTGGAAAAGTAGTGCAGCCCCACTGCTGTGGTATCCTCATTATGAGTTTATTACTGCTGTAAACCCTCAATATAGTAGTGTGCTTTGTCGGAATCGAACTCTCCTCCTTGTAATAATTAACCCGGAAAATCTCGGTCCCAAAAATACCGCGACTGTCCCCGTATGTGCCCCCAAGACAAACTAAAAGACGCGTGCATAAAACAGCTTTGTTCCACCCCAAAACGTTTGCGACAAGGCGAAAAATATAAGGTAGTTACATGGTGCTTAGTGACTCAAAAACATTCTGGAATCAGAAAATAGAACGACAGTTACTGACAAAAATAGCTAGGGTCATTAAGCCACCAATGAGTATAGCAGAATAAAAGTCGGACAGGTAAAAAATTAACCAAGGTTACCTCTCGACTGTTCTGGACAGTTCCGCTACTTCTGATTGGATAAATCGTTTTTTTTTCGAGGACGGAGACGGTTTTGGACGAAAAAAATGGGCCCTCTAACAATTACACACTCGTGCACCCCAGTAGCAGTATCAGTAGATAGTAATCACACTCCACACTCTTCATGTGTTCGAAGTTGAGCCACGCAAACTAGAGTGTCTAATTTCTGACAACCACCTATTTCTCATACCTAAACTGGAACGGGCCCGGAAAGCTGCTAGAATGTGGGAATCTGTAGTCTTTCTACTCCAAACACTGTTTTCATATCATCATCCATACATCCATAAATCATCCGGAGTCCGTCTAGAAAACAGTGGGTGGGCTAACGTAACTGTCAGAAGTACTCTATCTCCACTACTAACAAATTTTGGACACCCAGGTTCAAGTGTCCATTGTATATCCAATCAATTAAGACAAACTTACATAGTCACCTTTAGCAACTTTGAGATTCCTGATGAATATTAAAGGATTTTGGTTTTCATATAAATTGAACATCACGCACAAACTGATCACGACTCACAAGTGAAAGTGGTTGAATGTTCATATCTGATTATTCAGTCGTGCCTATTGTGAGGTCAATGGCGCAGTAGTAAACACGGTTGCCTGATGAACAGCATGGTCGGAGTTCTAGTCCCGGCATTGACAAGGATATGCACTACTGACGAGCTGCTCTAATGAGAGCGAAACTCGTGTTTAGCGCATCTGCTGTTCGAAAGGGGCCGACTGGAAAGTCTGTGGAAATGTGACGGCTGCGATCAATTGTGGGTGATGTTCAATCTCTATGAAAACCTTGAGATTCACTCTTCAGATCGTTTACATCTCCACAATTTATTACAGCTCACTGCGACTGACTCGGCTCGAACACAAACGACAGACAGTTGTCAAAGTATGGGCACTGAAGATCAGTATGAACCGCTGCTTGCCTCGCTTCCGGCTACGTGAGCGGCGCAGAATGTTGCACAGCTACTCGGTGTAGACTTTGCAAAACGAATAGTGAATCATGGAATCATTATGCATTCTCCAAATTACTACTGTATTACGACGGAGCAGTAGTCCTACCAAAGTGAGAGACTCTAACCTGCGGTGATGTATAAAAATAATGCGAAATAACTTTCACAAACTTTTTTTAATATAACTATTATCGAACTTTGTGTTTTTCTACAGATCCCTGCGTGAAATCTGTGTTTCAGAACAGCTTCAAAGTTTACCTAGATTTGAAAACATTGTCATTTTGTTTCATCTTAACCACAACTTACAAGTGATCGCAGTCTTCTCATTTAGATAGGCCATTTAATAAGAGAGCTAATGACTCGTTTTTCTCTCTTATTTGACATTATCAGTAATGAATATCTTCATTTTGGCCATGTTGCTCACTCCGACCCTCCTACTTGGTAGTGTAGCATGTTATCCACAATCTGGGTAGTCTGCAACCTGAAATAATCAAAATCCTCAAACTTTTATCGATAAAACACTTGTCTTGCATCGTGAACTATGAGTAAGCCAAAGTCAAATTGGTCTGACACAAAGACTCACGACATCACCAACACGTCAGCCTACGAGTTACTTCATTTACTGCATCGCTGAGTTTATCGCTAATAACTTAGCCTAGAAAAGAAAAACAAGTCGAACACTTGAAGTGCGTCTGCATGAAAAACACAAACGGTGCTGATCTGGTAGTCGAAAAAGCCTTTTGAAAATTACCATTCAGAACTCTGGCTGATACACACTGACTATCGGTTACATCCGAGACCAGCTTTCGTGGACAGTTAAATTTGTCACTTACGACGGTCAAGCCAGTACTCACCTACGAATGGTATAGTAACACGGGAAAGCATCGTGACAGTCTTTAAATCAATACTAACGTGTTTTCTCCACAACCAGAAGAATTTCGATAAATGTAAGTTCTTCTGCAAACATCCATTTCTTTCTACGGTTCTCCTCAGTAATTTATGTAATCCATATCTAGCTTTCACCGAATAGTTTCCACTTGCTGAAGAAGCTGGAAGAAAGTACACATAGGTTGTGAATGAGTCCAAAGTTGGATCTCAGCTTCATGACATCAAAGGTTGAACATGGAATATGTTATGTCTGATCTGGCATTCGTTAAACATGATGTTAACTTCATGATGTCTTGGAACTTCAACTATCTTAGTATGAAATAACAAAGTGGGAAGAATTTAAAAATAAATAGTCGGTAAAGCTGTTCAGATACACAAGTATATTCAACGGTAGTATCAGCTTTAACGTACGTTATCAACTTTGCCGACAATAAATCATTTAAATTAAAAATTGTAGCTTTTGCTGCCACAATAACGTCTCATCCAACCCCTTTCAAAATAGAACAATAAACTGGAGTTTCACTCCAGTTAAAGCTGTTCACTAATCACACGTATTTTTGAAACTACTGGGATCAGAACTGAGACTCACGTTGTCTTAAGAAAGCTGCGTTGTCTGATGTTTACTTGACGTCAGACTAAGCACGACCCAATTCTTATATACATACGGCAATTCGGTCGCGTTTAATCTGAGATCAGCCACATTCCCTCTTGGTTAGTGCTGAAACTGCTCAATAGTTTCGAGGTGAGAGGCAATAACTATTCTGTCAGCTCCAATCGATGACTGCAAGATCAGGACTTATCATCACGTTGAAGTCACGGAATTCATTAAAAATTTGCTTAATAACTCACTTTCTGATAAGTAATAGATCACTTGATTCAGCTGTGTAGGCCACAATCAGCTAGGATTGGTATTCAGTCTGGATCAGTTTACCTACCACAAAAAAATGCGGTCGTAAATCTATCTAGGAAATGTATCCTAGTTTGGAACAACTTAGACACACACACAAAGATGATAAGACTTATTCCCTTAAGACAACGTACGACACAGTGCCAAATATTTTGTAAGTTAGAGTACGATGTTATTACTAAGATAACTTTTGTTGTCTTGCCTTAATAATTATTCATACTTATCAGAAAACCGCTCTACTAACCGTCCCTTCTTTTAGTGTTTCCAGAATTAGTCACAAATTTGTATGCTATGACAGTGTATCTCCCCACGTTATCTTATAGGGTTAGCAAAGTGGGGTCGATGTGGCACGGAACTACTTCGTGATTTCCGCGCACGGTTCATCATTTTATTCTGTAACGTCTGGAAAACAAAGTGACCGAAGTCGTTTGATCAGCTCTACAATCCATCCTCTTCTTTTTGCCTAGAACTAGTTGTTCCCAATGATCACCAGTGGACTGATAAACACGGGTTTCTATCCAATAGGAGTCTTAACAACATCAGATAATGTGGTTTAAGGGTTTTAACCCAAAATGTTGTGCTAATTGTTTCTACTTTGTGAGATTATACATCTCACGGGATCTGTGGGTTAACTCAGGAGAAGGCACATTAAACAGTATGTTACTTTAATTGCACAGTGACAGATTTCCTAGTTAAAGCCCTCAATGACTATTAATGATACATCCATTTGTTTCTACAAAGTCTATAAATCTTGCCGATTAATGATGACGTCATTTGTAAAGACGAATCGATATATTACCGGACAAACCTACTCTTGCTTCATACTTTCATAAACAAAATCACGATAAATCTTCAGAACAACTTGCGAACGATCGGTAATTTGGCTTATTGTTGACATTTTACTTCTGACACAGAAAGTTCCTGAGGCCAGAAGAACCGGTCGCAAATCTGATAGTATTTAGAGATACTCCAGTTAATCAACTGGAGTATTAGGCCATGATCAATGATTCTGCAATCGCTGTTGTGCGGCAGACACAAACAATAAAACTGATCAATGAAATTTCGTGATAGTTTAAAGGTTTTGAGCTACAGAGTTGCAGAGGCTATCAAAATTGCGAGCATACGGTCGTAAATGCTGGAAACTGCTAATCGGAAGTGTGCTGTATCCATCCGTCCTAACTGAATGGAAAACCAATCACGACTCAATTATATAAACGTACTGTTCTGCTACCAATCTTGTTGCTAAAACTACAAGTGCTAAACTGTTGCAATCTACTGGATACTATGATAATACTCAAGCATTCTAACACTTCTGTGTAAAATGAATGGCATGGTTTATGTAATAACTAGATAGGCGGTTACAATAACCTCAAAATAAGTACATTCCCCTTCTTTCTGATTCACTGCACGAAAATTCTCTGTGAAAGTTTAGAAAGTGCCCAGTTTGTTGTTAGTGGCTTAAGTATTTTTTCGGATTTCAACAAGTAATCGTTTGCTGATCATATTTGTAAATACGCAGTAGATATACCAATTGATTGTGTGTTGCCCGTTACCTGCGTCAATTTCAAAAATACGGTATTCTATTTTATCGCTTGACCAAACGGGCATCAGTGAGTTTGTTTTATTTCTAGGCTTTTTGAGGCGGAAACCCGTGAGGAATTTTAAAATTGTAGTTTTACCGAGGGTTGCTCGAGATTGTTGGGAGAAAACATGTTACAACCGGTTGTCCGTTTTGAAACAAGTTTTTAAGTATCCTTAGTACCGTCTTACCTACGATTGGCCGTATTAGTTCCCGAAGTGATAGAAACCAATGAACTTATGCGCAGAAACTTCACCGCATCACTTCCTGTTCCATTTCCATGCCTCCTACTGAATAGTGCAAATAGACTTCTGAGTGGTGACCTTCGCTGCCCAGTCGATCAATGCTCGTTAGGCGCACTGTAGCTTACGTAGAACGTGAAATTCCTATCTACTAGTATAGTGGATAGGTGCGATCGTGCTATATTACTCACATCACCGCTATTCAGTAGTGGGGCCAGAGCATATAATTTGGCATTGAAGTAGCTGCAGGAAAAATACAAGATGAAGCATCAGAGTGCAACATCGTACGAAATGGTTCTTAGTACATAAGGGAACGTAAAAGAACTGAGCGCTGACGTCTGTGGCAACCGTGACGGTCTGGATCCAGTACCGTACGCAGATGAGTGTTTTTGTTTGTTTTCATATTGAAACACATAACCCATCTGTTGGTTTTATGAATAAACAACTCTCGTGCCAACCGCGTTCTTGGCTCACAACACTTGAAAACAACTATAGATATACCCCCAAACGGTAAATTCCGAGATGAAAAGAGATATAAAAGATATAAGACGTGAGATGCTTTAACATAAATGTAGTTATTCCATGAGGAAGAAATAAGTTGCACAAAGCTAAATTGTAAATAAAAGACCAGAAAACACTTCCACAGTATAAAATATTAACAAAACCTAAGAACACGTAAGAAAGTATGTCATCTTTTTTGTGTGGCTTACGAGTCTGATATCCAGTGACTTTTTGTAACTGGTTTGATCCCGCAACCGTCTAACAAAAACCCAATGGGGACATCGGTGGTCTCTTGTGGGACTTTTTTGCCCACAGATAAAGTGAGCCAACTGAGGAGGAGTGAATTTCAGAACTCCGCCTCTATTTTTTAAAATTTCTCTTTCTAACTCCCCCTGACTCAAAGTCTTTTCGTTTTGAGGTCGTCCGGTGGCAAGTTCAGCGCAAAGATTAATGGCTCTTTAACGACTTTCTGCGGTAGACTATTTACGAACATTTTGTGAATGATAGCCGATTGATTAAGTAAGCTGTTTCAAAATCTTTGTCCCCACACTGAGTGAAAAAAATACCAGATTCTCCTCCTACCACTGTTTTAGTAGCTTGTACCGACGTAAAAAAAATCGCATTAAGCAATTCATAGAATCTCTTGGCAGATCGATGGTCAGCATAGTTCTCCTTCGGTTCACCTCGCTGATTTCTGACAGTTGTTCTTAACTCTGTTCTTGGGACAAGTAAGTGAACAATGATTGCTACTGTTTATAACCGTTTTGTCTGCACTGTTTAGATCCACCGCAGAAGCATCAAACATTTCTTTCTCCCCTAATGTCACAGTCAAAATAGCAGTATTGTTCTCGCCAGAACATTCCGGATGTTTCCAATGCTGGAAGCTGATTGGTTCGACAGTTTTTGCCCTGATCTGTTCTTTATAGTATTTTCATACACTGTAGGGGTTGTGGATAAGGGAAGGCCTTTAATACTAGTGGTCAATGCAAGCTGAAAAATCATTATTGTCTTTGTGCTCACTAATCACCTAACACCTAGCCTACTTCGCTAGTAGGCTGAACTTACACCGACAGACTTATGAATGCAAATAGGCAACTTGATGCTGATCCACGCTAGATTCAGTCCCGCGCATCACATGCACGATGGACACGTCTCGAATAACATGCTGAAGTTGTTAACGTTGGTCTGCAAACCATGTCTCACTCACAATCAAGAGTTCAACATTGTAGTCGCTCAGTTACAATGTGATCAGATCAAACTAATCCATTTAGGTGTCGATCCAGTAGTTTGTAAGCATTGCACGCCATAACAAACAGTATCCCATATTTACAAGAGTGATTCAGGATGATTGTTATGTGAGTAATATCTGCCCCAGGAGTTATGTTGTGTCAGCGGAGTAGAGGTAAACAGTGACATAGTACGTCTGTCTACTAGAAAAGATAAACCATATAAGAAGATCCGGTTTATTCAACAAGACAACGGTTGCAAAATCTTGGTTACTTTGTTGCATATTGATAAATGGATTGAGAATAACACAACATTAAGAGCAAGTTTTAATACTCTACGTTTCAACCACCTAGGGTGGCCTTCTTCAGGAGTGATGTGATCGAAATGTGGTCGAATGTGATTTCGACTACAACACTTCTAAGGAAGACCATCCGAGGGGATTGAAACGTAGAGTATTACAACTTGCTCATAACGTTGTGTTATTCTCAATCCATTTATCAATAAAATGTTGAACATGACGCCCTAACTGTCTGACTTCATTCGTACAAAATGTGGTGCGGATATCTTACCTTGTTGTATGTCGTCACTATACATGTAGTCAAAGTAACCAATGACATGCAAAATCAGAAAGTCATCTATTACATTCATAGTTAAGAAGGAAAACAAGAATGTTGTCGAGACACGAAGGACCATCGACTTCTTTCACCAACACTTGTGAGAAAAGAATTTAGTTGAAGATTCGCATGATCCTGATCTCTTGATGAGCATGTTTTGTCTTATCAGTGAATATGTATGCGAAATGTTTCCGTGGTTCATTTAACAAGTGAAAAGGATGACGATCTGTCATACACTGTCGGATGTACCACTTGTCCCTACTTCATATACCTTTCGCTGGAACGGGTTCACTGCATATTCAGTATGAACGCATAGTCGGTCGTATTGCAAAAACGGGGAACTTATATAATTAGTTATAGACAGCGGGATACCATAGATGATACTAAGGTAAATTCACATACGGATTAGTGCTACAAGTACATTAACATCAAATGAAGCCTATTCCATGATAGTACGAACAATTACGGACAAATTTCTGGTCATCCAGACACTAAAAATAAGTTGACTGAAAAATCCACCTGAAAGCGAAAGTTGATATCGGATGTAATTGGCATTCATTTAACAACAACCAAATTCTTGGCTACTAATCGGAAATGATAACCAACTGTGTCGCTGCTACCAGGGCCTTCCAAATCGATTACTGAGTTTCGCATGGGCTGTTGTCAGCATAAAGTTGCTCCCTCTCTTAGTAGCTCGAATTGAAAGGTTGTCCTATGTTTGTAGGCCAAAGTTCTATATTACACCTGTAATTTTTCACACAAATGATTTCACTCCGGGAAAAACACTATTCCACAATGCTGCAAAAGTATTTCGCAGCTTCATGTTTCCATTAATACATTTTCGAAACTTCTGCTAACTTTATATCGTGAGAACCGTTTCAAAATTGTGCGTCGGTGATCAAACATTACAGTTACAAAGTCTTCGATAAAAACACCCCAGAAATTCAAGCAATAACTACTGGTAGTTTTGGTCAGCCGATCAGTTAGTTAGGTCGACTATAGTTAGTAGATGGTCAGTGTCTCAATTGTCGACGTACCCCCTTCATAAACTTGGGGATCAGTCTTCGAATTCCCGTCTAGACAAAGCCTCTCCAATAAAAAAAACGAAAATTTGAAAAACGAAAGCCTCATGCCTTACTAGCAGCCCTATTCTAAATCATTTCCTTCAAAGTGCCCTCTTCCACCGTTAGTGCGCTGTTTTCAAGGATTTTTCGTTTTCTATAACTCAACCAAGAATGTACTTTGTGGAATATTTCACAGGTCTTTTAAAAACTTGTCTTGCCATTTCCTTTATCGTCTGATTTCGATAACTTCCAAATCTGGAAATAAAAATCATCCACGGAACCCAAACTTTGAGTATAGGGTGACTGGATAAACAGCTTCATCTAATGCTTCACCAAAAGTGTTGGTCAGAGGGCTCGCTTCGCGCCTGCTTCTTCGCACTAAATCCTACAAACTCTTCACGAATTAGAACTAATACTGTTCGCCGATTATCTGAACATGGAGAACAAATTCCTGTTGAATAAGACCCCTTCAACTAGAAAAGGTCACTGGAATCATCATCGAAAATGAGCCCTTCTCCCATCTAATCTTTGTGATCATTGTGTTCCAACTCACCGAAAAGATTGATTTTTCGACATCATTGTGCCTCCCGTATGTAGCCAGTTAACGTTAGTTCCAGCATGTAAGACACAGTGCTCAACAACTCCTCCCCGTTGGCTTCCCGTGACATTTAAAATTTTTCGCATGAAGTAGTCTCATTCTAAAGCTGACTTTTACACGAACATGTTACTCCATACGATTTTTAGTTGTCCAGCACACAATAAACCGCCAACTTCATTAAACACACGTTGATCTCAGTGCATGTACCTCAATGACTAAACGGTTAGACATGACAGGTTTATTCTTAAACAAAAGTGGTTTAATAAATTCATTTTTCAATTAGAGAAGATCCTTATGTATCCTCGATGAAAACATCACAAACAATCATGGGCGGCATTCAATTGTTTTTCCTTTCAAGTGACCGTCATTTGGTCCTGCTCTTCACGGCGGTTTAACGTTCACTACTGGATCTTGCCGGATCCTGTCTGTAGGAAAGCGTCAGTGGACACTTCACGATGCGCTTACTGATGAGGAAACCGAGCGGAAAATGGAGTTGAAAGCGCCTATTCCGGTTTGTTATGTAGCAATGAAATGGCTTCAGAGGATAGATGGGATAGTCAAGCAGATTATTCGAAATGAGCCATTAGTTGTCGGACAGTTGTGTGATACGATTAGACAAGGGGCTTTGTTAACCCCTCTCGCACACACATATTTCGACCCACCAACACCACCTTCTACCTATCCGGCTAATCTTAGTTCTCCGTTATCTAGGCGATTAAACGTTTGACATAATTGTTGGAATAATCATGCTGTTAATGGACCCCAGAATCGACTAAGCTACCTACTTACCCTTGAGCCGAAGAATACAAATGTGTGCATACGTGTACATGCTTGCGCGCACTGATGTACAGGGCTTACGGACTGGAACAAAACGATCTTCTGTCCAAACTGAAGTGTTACAAATGCGTGTCCCAGATGGTGTACACATTCTGCACAAATTTAATCGCCGTCTTAATTGACGAACGGTAATTCAAGTTGCCTTAGTGGACTACATGTTTGTTGATTCCAATTCGGGATTAAATCGCGACAGCTTTTGTGCTTTTTTAGGTCTAGGTGGTTGCACAAACAAGACAGCACAGCTCATGCAGGATCATACCTGAGAGTATAAACTGACCGGTTATCAACCGACAATCCATACGATCACGAAGACCGAGCACGAATTCCACCATCATACCATTTGCATTAAACACATCTGAGATCAGTTTAGTGTGGGGAATTCAACTTGTTGATCACTGTGTTGTGTCTCCAATTCCAGCTTATCTGGTTAAAAATTGATTGCCAGACAGTCAATATTATTTAAAAGTTCATTGCTTCAATTTCGTAGTAAATTTGATGTCTTAGAGTGTGAAAACTGGAGCTGAGAAAAGACTAAAAGAAGAAGAGCAGGACCAGTTGAAAGCCAACAGAACTATACACATGGATCTCTGTGAGCTTATAAGAAGATACCAGGGTGACAAAAGAGTACCATGAAATGTGGAATAAAACTGTAGTACATACAGTGAAACGGTAAGCGACTCCAAATTCCAGAAAAGCTAGTTGCATCTTATACGAACAAGTAAACATTTGTTAGTCGGCATGTATTTATTAGATAAACACCCTGGTATTTCGAACAGTGCATATAATGAAGAATAGCATATGCCCTAAAAATCACAGCATAAAACGACACGGGCCGAGGAGTAAGTTGGAGGTAATTTTACATAGTACGGTCGAATAAGTATTAGAGGTTTCACGTCAAAATTCACTGCGAACAAACTGCCGGTTGCGAACTAGTTGTCACTCAGTACGTATGTGTACCCGATGAACGCTAAACGGTAGACGCTGAAGTTTGACGTTATTGTCGTCACAGACAGACTCCTTGAAACACCGCGTTCCTTTAATCCGGTTCACCATGATGGCAGGAGAATATACATCGTGAGATACCAACATTTCGTTTAGTCTCATCCATTGTTTACATAAAGTATTTGAGTATATAAGTTTGGGGCATGGCTACAAAGCATTGAAATGAGCGCATGTCATATGGATGCAATCAGGGTGAAGTATACAGTTTCACTATAACGGCAACGAAACTGATTATTCCACCTTCTTTTGCCAACGGAGGGCCTGTGTGGAATTAACAACGTCCCAGAGGACACCAAAAACTTGGGATTGCGATTGCGTAATAAGACTATAAACGAAGTGCTGGGGTCAGCCACATGATGTGTGGCGAGTAAGAGTTTCGCAATCACAGACTCCCGATTTCTGTTGCAGTCTTGATGTTCTGACCCGCCTTGAGCCACTGTTTACACAAGCCACTTTTGGATGTACTCCGTTTTCCTTCGTCCTGAGTTTCGGTCTGTTCTGCTAATGTGGGGTTCACCTCAATTTTAGATGAAATGGTGAATGATGTATGTTTTCTTACCGTCCTGATAAGCAGAGAGAGTTGATAGAAAATGGTTTCTACTGATGTTATAGGTCAAGATGAGCGTGTTGCAAATGAAATAGAATCGTATAAGAAGAATATGTGAGCGACTTAATTTCAATGTATTCCTTATTATTTACAACTCCACTGTATTCCTCGACACCGTAATATGCACAGTATTGTCGCGCTTATGGCAAAAAGACAACACACTTACTAACACTTTCAAAGATCACTATGAAGAAATTCTTACGAGAAATGACAAATGTTTACTCTAAACGCGACATACGCTCTACCATCTGAGCTACGAAGCCAAGCCAAAAACTCGGAAGTTTCACAGTGTTACAGAGTCCAAATGTAAAAGTTCCGAGCTCCTGGCGTGGTTTTGTAGCTCAGTTGGTAAAGCGTTTGCCGCGTTTAGGCATGATGTTTCTGTCGCTGGTTCGAATCCGGTCAAAGCCCTGATTTTTCACAATTGGGTCTCATCTAAAATCGTAAATCTGCCGAACTACTCATTAGTAATACAATTGTTTACTCATAAATTTTGGCAACATTACGTCAAGAAACTGCTGGCATTTGAGAATATGGTTTTATTCTATACTGCAAAATACTTCGACAACTTTCTCTCGTTAGCCAAAAACAAATTTGTAAGGATTAGGTTAGTGGATGGGCATTACTGATCATTAGTGATCAATCCTTCCCGAAACATACTGCAGCCACAGCGGACTAGTTTGAAGTGTTGAAAACAGAACACAGTCGATACGTGGCCTAGAATCGACCGGCGCTAGAGCTCTGTTGGTCATCTCTCTACTGCACAAGTCACAGAGTGTTTTCGTCTGTCAGTGGGTTGTATCAAAATGTTGCTCCAACATGATTAACTGTTTGATGTTAACTAGTTGTATAGTGGTGCCCTTTTTGAGAACGCTTTCCTTACATTTGGAAAGCGCTCAACATTTTGCCATCCAATTAGTGTAGAATCAGAGACTTGCAATCATTTTAGCTGTAATAACCCGCAAACCTGAATAATTCTCACGTAGCGACAATAGTTTACTTAAAAGTAGTTGATATTTCGTTTGCAAGGTTGGATTCGGTGAAACATTCAAGTAGAAGTCTTGGCTCTGCATGGCCTATAGTATTGACAAAAACACGCACTTCCTGCTGGATATGTCTATGACGAAAATAACGCCAAACGTCAGTGGCTGCCGTTCGGGGTTGATCGGGTGCACTTATAGGATGAGTGACAACAAGCACGGTAACAAATATGATGGTGATATACTGAAAACGAGCCGGTTCCCTACGCGTCCTTCCCAGGTCTAAAACGGGTGTGTTCATGAGACGTAAACATTCATTTATCAATCAGTTACAAATGGTTGAGTACAAACGTGAAAGTGTGGACAGCGCTCGACAACCAACCAACACGCATTCGATGTGCAGAGGACACCCATATGCGCAAGTAGATAGGATTTATTTGATTGACTGTTTTTTTGGCTGGTTTGAATCGTATTCAGTTCAAAATCGAACTTATGAACATCAGTTTGTTTCAAACGGACAAATAAATACATTGGACAATTGAACTGTTAAAACTTTCACGACTTCTGGTAGTGATATGAACACAACACTTTCCTGGTACAGAAGGCAAGGATCAGCATTCTTTTCTGATACCATGGTTGGTTTTCGGCAAGCTTAGCGTAGAATTAAACTGAAAATCGATCACATATTCATATTGTAACGTGCAGTCGAAATCAGCAAGCTCACATGGATTGAATTTGAATTACGTAACAGGTCGTGCTTCTGTGTTCTTGACGCCGTTTCAATCTTCGTTTGTGTAAATCGTGTGCATGGCTTACTGGGCCTTCGAGTAACGCATGTTTGTAATGTTTCCTTTTACAGTATTGTTGCTAGAACCTTTACTTCGGAAGACCTCTGTCCTCCAGTGTTTCCAAGTAGCCTCAAACTTAGTTAGCAAATGTGAGGGAAAATCACAGTAAAGACGGCCGGCTTGTATGTTACTATATATGACACTGATTGTGTGCTGGTTAGCATCAAAATGAAACAGAGCATAAAAAAACAACGTAGCATAGTTTCAAGTTGATTGTTGAAAAATTATGATCGCAGCTTCTGCATGTTTAAAGATGAGGCACAAGACTCGAGTTTGACCTCTGTTAGCATTCATTAATGATGAATACTCTGCCTTGACCGCGATTTGAACTCCAGTCAGAGTTCACCCGATACGGCTGCGTTAACCATTGTTCCGTTGGTTTGACATTAACAATGAGGGCAATGTCATATGTGGGCATCCAGCCACCGTCATTTATGATTAATGCACATGTTATCCGATTTCCTCGATAGGACACCTAGTTACTGTCTACTAGACCTAATAAATGGCTGCGTAATTATGGTTCCTCCCTTAAAAAATGGATTCATTGAGTATCGTCATAGCAATGAGTAGCTGATTCTATTTTGCTCGATCTCCTTATCACCACGCATACTGAACACTCGTTACCATGATCCGAGAATAAATGTCACGTTTTATGGTTACCAGCGACTTGTTCATCACATAACGGTGTCGCGGTCATCGAGGTTGCGGGGGGGGGGTGAGTTATTTTCTCTCGCTGTTATGCTTCCTACTTGTATAGACTGAAATCGCTCAGTAGGATACTGTTGGGTTATGAACTATCAAGCAACTGAAAGAGATTTAGAAAGTTTCTGAGAGCACTTGGTCCCAGTGACTATTAGGAAACAATAATGAGTGTAATGCTCGTTGAGAGTCACCATGCTCTGGTGACCTAACAATCTGAGACCTATTCACAGACTCCAGTTCCTTGTGTACTTTTTGAAAGGTTATTCTACTCAAAAAGAACAGCCTTACTCATCTGAAATACTCCTACGGTAATCACCACTATGATATTCCCTCTAAATTCCATTACTGTTTCAAGGTTGTTGTCAGTTACATGAAACCGGTGGGTTGTAATCAATAGTTGGGATGTCGCAGCTACAGCTAATGACAGATTAGTAGTGAACAAGTCTACTACAAAATGAAGTTTAATTAAACCCGTGCAAAATTCTTATTGCTGTACAGTTTTAGTTATCATGTGATCGTATATGTTGAAAATCATCTACAGTTGACCGCAATTGTCGCATTCCCATAGATTTACCAGTCAGCTCCTTTCGAACAGCAGAAGCACTAGACTCGAGTTTCGCTCTCATTAGAGCTCGTCAGCAGTGCACATTCTTGCCACGACCGGCACCAGAACTATGGCCACGCTTTCATGAGGCAACCGTGTTTACCACTGCGCCATTGAACTCACATTAGGCACGATCGAATTATCATATGTGAACGCTCATCCACTTTCGCTTGTGAGTAATGATCAGGTTGCCCGATCGCCTCGAGAGGAGATACAGTTACTGTCTGTTAACTCCAATCGATGACCTCTCGACTAGGACTTCTCTCCAAGTTGAAATCACAGAAATCATTGACTTGTTGAGCGGTATCTGATTCCTGATGAGTAGTAGGGGATTTTGATTTTCATACAGAATGAACACCACCCACAGCTGATCGTAGCTGTCGCATTCTCATAAACTCTCCAATCGACCCCTTTCAAAAAGAAGCGCTACTGACGAGCCTTATCGTGAGAGCAAAACCAGAGTCTAGTGTTTCTTTTCGAAATGGGTCAAGCGGAAACTCCATGGGAATGCGACAGCTACGATCAACTGTGGGTAATGTTCAACCCATATGAAAAAACAAAATTCCATGCTACTACTCACAAGTAATCACCCAATCCATGTGAATAAGGTGCTTTGTTATCTTTCGTAATTTAACTTGGATAATTATGGCAACAAACATAAACTAGAACTTACTACTGTAAATCTGAAATTGTGAGAGCATTACTGATAAGAAAGAACACATAACAAATAAACCAAGTGATGAAATGTCGACCTTAGACGTATCCGATAATGATGTGCTCCACTCACTGCTGCCAATGTGACACATTTTATAAATACCCAAAATTAGGTAAGTTAAACTAAAAAGATTTTTGTCTCCGATCGCTTATTTGTTGACATTGTTTGCACCACAGAATGTGAAGTAGTACAATAACCCCATACAAAAAGGCAAACAAGATGTTAATGTGAATTCCCAGAAATCAAACCCACTGGATGTAATATCGTTGTTCGCCAACGTATCGCTGCCAGGAAGTGTGAAGTTTTCCTGTGGTTACGTGTCTGAGACCGGACTTGATGGTAGATTAGAAACACTCAGATTAAAAGAGCTCCTGCCCCGACGCACATTCGATGTACAACCTCTATTCAACAGTGTGTTGTATTGGCAGACAAATGGTATAGTAATGGGGTCCCCATTTAGACCTCTTCTGGCTGATATATTCATGGGAACGCTGGAACGCACAATGCTTCAATATGTCATCAGCCAGTTCAGTCACTACCACCGATAAGTAGACGATATATTTATCGCAGCCAGTTCGGATACTAATATGCACACAGTACTCGACACATTCAATCGCGTCCACCAGTCAGTTAAGTTTACACTTGAGGAGGAGACTGGAAACAATATATCTTTCCTGGATTTTCGTTGACATCGACAAATAGACAGTTTTATTCAACGCAGAATTCACCGCAAGAATACGTGGACTGGTCAGTAAACAAACCTTCGGTTTTTACCCCCCTACTACCAACGATAAAGGTAGCGCGTTGCTTGGCTATCAACAAGACACAAGTGAACAGTTTTCACTCAGTTCGAAAAGGCTTAAATCGATGACCAATGCACTCACCAGCAGAACAGATCTTTGATTTTGGCTATGTAAATCAGTACAAAGCCCCTCTTTATCTGTGGTTGAGTCACATTATACAATAGTCAAGAAGGTTTGACGGTTTGACAGTCCGTGTTAGTAAACACTGTGTATCGAAGTAAACACAAACAAACGAGGGTCGGCCGATGAACATGGTCATTCCGTTCTATGTGTGCGTGACAGTAGTAGAATGGTAATATACGAAATACGACTTGAAATAAAAATTCGTTAGAAACTAAACTACTTGTTAACATGTCGAAACTATCGTGTTAAACTGTTGTAAGTTTGGTTATGTGGCGGAAAACTTTTTTAAAAGTTGTTTTTTAACTCGTGACCCTGAATCTTGACCATGCTTTGCAAACCCTCCGATTTTTGGATTTATGAATGAAGCTTGAATGGAAATATTCGTAACTTGTTCAATTCAACTGAACAGGTAACTGGTACCACTTATAGACACCTCTTATATGTAACGCACGTAGTTACAGACCTGTAATGTTCCAATGAACGTGTTATGCATATACTTTTCTACTAGTTTGTAATAACCTTTGTGTAAGTTTGTCTGGAATGAAGATTTTGCACACTGTTTATAATAACGTGGTGTTTCTTTGGGTATCTCGCCTTACCCGCCAGATAATATGCCAGAATCTGGGGGGGAAATAAGCCCAGATACTGTGCAAGAGATTTACGTTAAAAACATTTTCTTTTTCCCTTCTCCAAGGCAGCTCACTTTTGAAACAATTATGTACCGGGATTTTGTTTGTGTTAGGACCAGATGTATTCAGCTTCACACAATTTGCTCCATTTTACTCTTTTTATAGACTCTACCAAGACCATTGCCGCATCATAACAACAGATAAAGCCGACTGCTGATGAGTCGAGTAACTACTCGCAAGATTGATTAAAAAAACTCGCATTTACTGTTGAAGTGTAGTAGATAAAAATAGCACTATCCGTTATTGTTTGGCGTTTCTTCGCAATATCTCAGAATTTACAGAAATTGACATTAATTTTCAATACCACCGATTCTCTTGGACTTATTTCATCTATACGGACGGAAAGCACAAAGTGAGAGCGAAACAACCTTCATTTGCTATCACTGACAGTGTAGTTAAAGCTTACAAAATATGCATGGATTATCAGTAGTAAAAGACACATACTCAGAGATTTTGTCAAAGTTAGTCACAATTTATACAGTCTATCTTTCGAAAACTTCATCAGGTGTATTGAGAGAAACTGTATTCCCAAAGGTGACAAGGACTCTATCAGTTGAACTACGGGGCAACACTGTGTATTCAGAAACTGCACTTTAATCAGGCCCAAAGTTGGATAGTCAAAAGCAGCGGTATTACCAAGGTGACATAATTATTAGGCTCTGGCTTCATTTGACAAATATCACACGTACCAATCGTATTCTCATTGCGTACTTCACACTTTACATAACGTGATATACATGTAAGCAATCAAAGTCACTTTAATTAAATGTATTAGTAGAACTACACAAAATAGCTGGACTATTACTGGTAAGTAATAGGAGAGTTTTTTATTAGTAGTAATTGAACACAGCTCAAAAACTAAGTACAGCTTTCGCGTTCCCATAGATTTTTCAATCGGTTGATTTCGAGTGGAAACATCCATATTAAAACCCGTCAATGATGTATGTACTTGCCAAGATTGGTAGTCGAATTATTTAGCACTAACCGTAAATCTTACGAAATGATAGTCGTTCCATATTACCAGTTCTTGTTTAAATAAGATTTGTATATTTTCTGTCATACAGAAAGTCATCGGATTATGCAGCTTCCTGTATGCCTCTTTTTTACAATTAAAATTTAAATCGGTGCAGACGTGGGACACAAATTCTTTCTCAGTTTGCTCGTAAAAGTCATTTCTCAATTTGAGAAATGGAATCAATTACATCGAACTCTATATACTGACTGAGCGCGATCAATGGTTTTCGTAATCGGTGACAGTGTATGCCCGCAATAGAAGATGATAAATGATCAATCCACGTATGAACTACTAACTAGTCAATTGTAGAAAACAGGTTGGTATTTCATGACAAGACCAACAATGTTCGAGTTACTAAGACTCACAGCTATTACTATCAAGTAATATGTCTGAGATTAACTTGACACGAAGATTTCTTGAATGACAAGGTTGCGGTTGGCTTAGCATCTGGTACTGATGTTTTGAAGACTGTAAAGCAGATAAGACAACACATCATAGTGTTTCTCATCAGCATGCAAACAGAATCGACGCGATTTTTTAAGGTAACACTAAACAGAAATGAAAAGGTTGTGTTTTTTAAAACGAACACATTCAAATTTTGTTCCTGCTTTTGCGCAACGATATCTAACACGGGTAATCTGATGTCACTCATATGAGATGACAAGAGATGTATAAGGTATATTAGAAGGGTGATTTAATACTGTTCCACAAGGTTCTTTAATGTAAAGAAAACATTAAATGTGCGTTAACTGTCAGCAGATCTGCTGTGTCTGAGTAATTCCAAGTGCTCTAAATCAACTTTTTGCCAATTAATGTAATGCAGAAATAATGTGCCGACCGTATTAGCACTTGCCTAATCGATAATGACATCAACGTCCAAGATTTTCTGTTTTATTTTCCAAAGACTAGTGTTGTTAAAATCTTTCTGTTGGATGCAAGCCATTTTATAATCAAGTTTGATCGAATCATGTAGGGCAGTAATGTACCTAATACGTTAATCTCAGGCAATCTATACAACTTTTATAAACAACTGCCACACTGTTGCTTTAGAGCTTGTAATTGGCTCATATAAAGCTAATTGATCGCGATCTTCGACAGATATTTCATCATTCAAATCCTGTATCTCCGCACACTTCACAAAGGAGGGAATAAGATTACCAAGTTGAGGCTGACTCTTTAAGCCGTCGGATAGCACCAAACCAACATGCAACTGTCAATTCAGTGTTGTTTTTTAGGACGGTCTATGCAATCCATGAATCCAGTCGATTAATCAGAGGAGTTAGAACGAAATTGTGGTTTAACTAGCAGTACCGTTGTATATGTACCCATATTGGTTGACTGACTGGAACCCAAAAACGCTTTCTCAGTACGTTTGTTAAATGTTCCACCTTGCAAAATGAAATTGAATAATTTGAATTATCTTTTCTATCTCGGTTTACTGTTGTCACGTTATATGTGTCCTAGATTGTACTGTATACTGTAGTAACAGATCACGTCTCTCCGCCTATACTTGAGCATTTTTTGATATGTATCGACGTTCTCCTTTTTACGGCAACATTTCGAAACTTTAACTGGGTGACCAATCGAATGAGTTAAACTGGAAGACACTGATTCAGTGGGCGCCCAGCAAAACAGAAACACTAAAATAGTTACTGAATAGTTCATTTAAAAAGTAATCAATCAAGAGTTCATCATGTTAGTCTTCAAGGACAGTAGGTCAATAATGTTTGCAACAATTTACGCAGACAGATTACATAAGTTTCAGGTTCATCTCTTAAGCACGCTTACTGATGAGTAGTCGGGGATTTGGTTGATTTCACGTTGAACATCACCCACAATTGATCGCAACTGTCGCATTCCCATAGACTTTCCAGTCAACCTCTTTCGAACAGCAGAAGCACTAGACTCGACGTTCCCTCACATTAGAGCTCGTCAGTAGTGCATATACCTCGCCACTGCCGCGACTTGAACCACGGACATGCTGTTCATGAAGCAACCGTGTTTACCACTGCGCCATTGACCTCACGGTAGGCACGAACGAATTATCATATGTGAACACCCAACCACTTTCGCTTGTGAGTATTGATCAGGTTGCCCGATCGCCTCGAGAGGAGACGCAGTTACTGTCTGTTAACTCCAATCGATACCCCCGCGATTAGGAATTCCTAGATAGGTCGAAATCTCCGATCTCATTAAACCTATCGAGACGATAGAACAACTTGATCATTACTCACAAGCGAAAGTGGATGAGCGTTCTCATATGATAGTTCGGTCGCACCTACCGTGAGGTAAATGGCGCTGTGGTAAACACGGTTGCCTCATGAACAGCGTGGCCGTGGTTCTAGTCCCGGTCGTGGCAAGGCTATGCACTACTGACGAGCTGTTCTAATGAGAGCGAAACTCGAGTTTATACCTTTATCCATACTGGTTTCTGTTTTAGGCATAAGAATGTATCTTTCATGTAAAAGCCTTTCGTTTTAATGCAGTAGAATTTCTCCATTGTATTTTGAGACTGTGGAAGTGGCTTATGATTGGTCTAGTGGGCTCATGTTTTGCGGCCTTTTTGATTGCGACTGCACGCATTGGCTGCTGCGCTAGGACGATGTCCGAGGGAACACTTGAGTTGTGAAGGCCGTCGTGTGGTCTAATCGGGGTATAGAGTCCAGCCCAGAGGGGGCAGAGAGCACAAGCCAATGATTGGACCACATACCAACCTTCACAACTCAAGTGTTCCCTCGGACATCGTCCTAGCGCAGCAGCCAATGCGTGCAGTCGCAATCAAAAAGGCCGCAAAACATGAGCCCACTAGACCAATCATAAGCCACTTCAACAGTCTCAAAATACAATGGAGAAATTCTACTGCACGAAAACGAAAGGCTTTTACACGAAAGATACATTCTTATGCCCAAAACAGAAACCAGTATGGAGAAAGATATAGTGCTTCTGCTGTTCAAAAGGGGCAGATTGAAGAGTCTGTGGGAATGCGACAGCTGCGATCAATTGTGGGTGATGTTCAACTTGAAATTAAACACGCTTGTTAAAAGAGACACGGAGCCGAATATAAGTGTTCATCTATTACGCTAATATCATCCAAGAGTATGACCCACACGCTGAGTAATAATGTAGGTGAAACATCGGTTTCCCATTTTCTCGCTCATTAAGTCGTACGGCTGAATGATGACTCTTGTATTTGAGCAAATGAGTTCGGGCCTATTGCAGGTGGCAACGTTACTAGGAGAAAAAGATACAGCATGTCCCGAATCAATGAGTGCCACAGTTAGTAGATAATTTTAGGGTAAACATGACGTTTTAGTGCTTTTTAGGAAGGTGTGCCTACTTATATGCACAGATACTCTGTAACACTCCTAGTGACAAATGAATAAATTAGAAGCCTGAGTTGAAAGTTATGATCCTAAATGTGCAACAGGGAACTTCTGTAATGGATAACAGAAAGATGAATGATTGATTGCCATGACTTTGTTTCAACTCTAGCAAAACATGGAGCAGATCGAACATTATCCTCATTGGACTTATTAATGACAGACAAACTGGATGTCTAAACTCATCAATAGAAAACATGAATCTCTTTTACACTATCAAATAAATGACCTACGATCAGTAATTATTTGCGACATGTGTTTATTAACTGGTACGTGTAAACTAACATTACTGAATAGAAATCAAAAATTGATAGTTTATATTAGCATACTAATGTGTGTTGTTCAACTACTCTCTGAGACTGCTGTTTTTTAACAGGTTGATACAAAAACACAACTTATCGCCATAATATGTTTATGGCTAATTTTGAACGACTAATCAATAATTCGTTTCTAATCCCGACTGAGCCAGGTGACTCAACTAGCAAACAGAAGTACCAGAGTTTTTAGTTCAAAGATCAAATCGATCAATGTTCCGAAAGAAGAGAAGAGCAACGTAAGTTTCATTGCATTTGCTACGCTTGTCCTAAGCCGGCTTGAAAAAATACATCAAAGAAAGAAACCACGTGGACTGACTGTATCTTATCGATTATCCCCAAATGTGCAACACACGTAGACTTTCCTGTGTGTTGCCGGCACTACTGCCATCATGATGATTAGAACGAATGTAATGATTACCTCGTCTAAGCTCTTTTTTATATTTACCGATTCTAAACGAATTAAGTCAACAACGAGCAATAATCCACGACTCCATATAACAAGTTAAAGGAATTTGTCAGTAGCGGACTAAAAATCGACTGCCCCTATAGTTTATTCAAAAGGTGCTTCTCCATCTTCCATTGGATGTCATTTTTTTCTTCCTCAAGGACAGATTTCGTCGAGATTTTTTACTACCAGACCTTACTCAAACATCTTTTTTGTAAGAACCGAGTTCAAAAAGATGAGAAGGCTATTTATTTCTGGTTTGTACCACGGAGTCTTACCAGAGGCGTAATATTTCCGTTTTTGACTCTCTTGTCACCTGATATGCCTGATATAATTGTTACGTGGTTCGTCCGTGTTCATCTAAACTTTTGGAGTAGTTGTGAATTCAAAAATCCATTCTCAATGTAGTGCTTTTGCATAAAGGTCTTGCAAATTTTCTTAGTTTCAGGTATTTTTCTGTGTGCTACAAATTTAGTGACAAAAATATTTCTTGCGTTAACCCCCAACTATTTTGCGATTTGTCATTGCTAGTCCCTACTCTATTGTTTACAGTCCCAGAATATTCATAGTTAGCTTCATAGAAGTCTTCGGACAGCCATTCATTCTGTGTATTTTTTGCAGTCTGATTGACCAAGCGTTTTTCACTGTTCATCACTTTTTCGTAGAGATAGTCTAATATTGTTGTGAATAAACCCATCTTTTTCGCTGCAGATTCGTGCTATAGAGTCATCCCTCGAATTCGTGATGACTCCTCTAATCCGGCTGAAAATGTGTCTTGTGAGGCTAGGTCTTCATCACAAAGGCATTTTGATCTGATGCCATCCTTGTCTAATTTGCTGAGTAACTGTTGTTTTCTTCTTCTTGTTGTCATTGTTGTTGTGGTTGTTGCCACTGTGCAACTCACCCCTTTGTTCAACTCTTCAAATACTCCCTACCAATTTGTATACCGTTTTGTAACCTTTTCCGGCTTTCGCAACCTGATGACAGAATGTTTTGACCTAACAAGCATGTGTTCTACCCAATTGATGATTCATACCACTTTTATGGGGTCGGAGCGGTGGCTATTTGACAGCACAACCATGAACTTTGCATTCCAAAAGATTTGTGCCTACTTCTGCATGTTTTCGTGATAAAATGTCAGAACCTATGATGCATTTAGTGGTGTGCGTCTAAGTGTGTAGTGGTTGGGTCTCTTCGCTAGTATGACTCGCATAGCATTCGTCATATACCGAACCGAATAGTTTTTTATAAACATTCAAACTGCACATAAAACTATACTTTTTTCTCTGTTTTATTTGTTTGGCTCTTTTCCAGTCGTAAACAAAATTGTAACATTTTGCCTTCCAACTACATAATTCAACCTGTTCCAATTCTGTCCCATCAGATTGTTCGCATCTTTTGCTTATCTGTACGGTTAAAAGACTACTGTCTACAAATAGTTGATTACAAAATATGTTTATACAGCTTTCTAAAATCCAAATTGGTGCAATAAATCAAAATTACCTTGTCACAATGCTATATGGACACCTTAGTCAAAGGTATGTAATAGAGTTCTTCAATATTTATACCTTTTTCCATACTGGTTTCTGTTTTAGGCATAAGAATGTATCTTTCGTGTAAAAGCCTTTCGTTTTCGTGCAGTAGAATTTCTCCATTGTATTTTCAGGCTGTGAAACTGGCTTATGATTGGTCTAGTGGACTCATATTTTGCAGCCTTTTTGATTGCGACTGCACGCATTAGTTGCTGCACTGGGACAATAGCCGAGGGAACACTTGAGTTGTGAAGGCCGTCATGTGGTCCAATCATTGGCTTGTGCTCTCTGTCCTTTCTAAGGTGGACTCTATACCCCGATTGGACCACATGACGACCTTCACAACTCAAGTGTTCCCTCGGACATTGTCCCAGCGCAGCAGCCAATGCGTGTAGTCGCAATCAAATAGGCCGTAAAATATGAGTCCACTAGACCAATCATCAGTCACTTCCACAGCCTGAAAATACAATGGAGAAATTCTACTGCACTAAAACGAAAGGCTTTTACACGAAAGATACATTCTTATGCCTAAAACAGAAACACATGTGTGTGCTGTTCATCGAGGAATACAGATGTGATTGGGGAATTCCAGTCCAAGCTTCCTGGATAAGATCTATCTGTCTTTACAAACATTATGTCCTTATATTACATCCGCTAATGTTTTCTAGTCAACGGAGTTCAAATCTTCTCACTCGGTTTTCGATGTGGACTGCGTGCAAGACAACTCATTGGATTGAGGTTCTGTTGCCAAATGTTTGTTAATTTATTTGCATATATTGATGAAACTTTCGCCGTGTTTGAACACTATGCAACAGAATGACTGCAAGTGATGTGAAAGTACAGCATGTAACAGTGTTCACAATGTTTCGTACATGGTTTAGGCTGAGCGTTTGGATTTGATCATTCAGTCATGATTACCTGCGAGGTTCCTGGCGTTTTAGTTAATATGCTAGTTTCACAAGCACGAGGGTCAGAGTGCAAACTCCGATCCGGCAAGGATATGCACTACTGATGAACTCTGATAAGAACAAAACTCGTATCTAGTGCTAACTTTTGAAGTGGGCTAGTCAAAAGACTCATCTGAATTTGAAGGCCATAATCAATTGTGGATGGTGTTCAATTTGAAATGATTATTCTTCTGAAAGACCTATCCGCATTTACAGATAAAACTGTGATCATCTCATATTGTGGTGGATTGTCAGGCCGCAGGGGCGAGTGTTCAAACACTCGGAGGAATGCCTCAACGCAGGAGGAGGCCCGTTCAGAAACCCTCAATGGTCGGTTGGCGGACAACAGGGGCAATCGGATGAGTGATCGCACGATCGGATCGGGCCAATGGGCGAAACATGGCATGCAAAATAGCACGGACGACCAAATCGAAAGCTCGATTATTCAAAAACTCGGGGAAATATCTCGACACGGTCGTGGAGGACAGTCACAGCTCATAGTGGATAGATGGAGGACAACACGAGCTACAGGGCGAGCCATCTCTCAACGGAATCGGACCAACGGACAAAGATTGGCAGGCGGAAAACCCCCGGAAAGAAGTTGCCGATCACCCGCCTAAACCACCGGGCAGAAGTGCACACGACGCGTGAGCAGAAACCTCGGAGTGTTGTGGACTGGAATGCTGACTCATAAACGCGAGCGCGCGCGTAGCATGTGAACTAGCGTGTTGGACAATAAAGATTGTGCTTTACTGGACGCCTTTTCGCTATAATATTGTCAACAAGCTACCCATAAACAAGTGTCCGCCATAAAATTCTCGGTTTCTTCTTAAACTTTGTCAATAAGGCATCAATCCGATCCACAAAAAATTAACTTTATTCTATCACTAAAGATTACCAGCTTCTATGTGCCTGCCCACAACAATTCTGTCTGTCATCAACAGTCGTTGGATTTTACCATCAGTAGTCAAGTGCGAAATTCCTCCTGATTACCGTTAACGGGCACTTGCATTTTCATCAAAATTTCATGAAAAGTAGTTCCTGAAAAAATGATATTCAAATGTTTTCAAATGTCTATTTATCCAGTGTATCGCAAGAAGCCTTCCGTTCCATTCTACTTCGTACTTGTGTTGCGTAAACGATTCTGAGACCGTTTAGTCGGTTGCATCCAACAGTTTAGACTAGTAGACATTAACTAGCTGTCGTTAGATCATTCCCCCACTTTGTGATAGCTCAGTAGTTAGGTTAAATCTATTTAGATGCAAAATTTCTTGAAACAATGACCCCCCACCCCCCGGAATAAGTTGGAAAAAAGTAGAGTGTAGGGTGTCCTATACAAGGACTTTCTGTTCGCTTCTCATCAGTTACTACAGCAAGTGGTACAAGCAATTTATAGTGGACAGATATAGCAACATGAGCTGAAGACACTACGTTTGTTCATGGCAAGCCGATAACGTTCTAGACGCAGTTACATGGTGATGTCATTAATAACAATGTTGTTATTGATTTGGAACTCTCAGAAGATACGGGTCAAAGGTTAAATGGTGAAAACTGGCGGTCACAGTGACTTGGATGGTGAGACCCACCATTGTGGGTTGCCGAAATAGTATTGCGTGAAACCAGATAAAAATTTTGTAAGAATGGGACCCTAGATAACTCGGTACTCGGTAAACCAACCGTCAACTTATAGAAACTATCGCGAAAGCAGTGTAACAGGCTTCGTCATCTCTTCCGTGCTCACCAAGCTCAGAGTAGATAACCACTGCTTTCTGTCAGGAGAACCAGTTTCAAAGAACTGCTGCTTCAGATGCAGTAATTTCGTGAACTAACCACATAACCCTATTAGAAATCTCAAGCCTGCGCCTACTCATATCCTACACCGAGCACTTGATCGGCATTGAACCGTTAAATGTGCAATTTCGATTGTCAGTGGTTATTTTTCGATAACTGACCATTGACCACGACTAACCTGAATCAGTCCTGACAAGCATTTGAGAATTGCAGGCCGAAGCGATTCAGATGGGGGCACTCAAGGTTACCAGAAAGGCTGCACACGCGTGACTCACACATGCACACGGTTTACACATGGATTGTTTGGGTAGCGATTACGTGGTAATGACAAATTATAACGGGGAACGGCCGCTTCATGGAATTAAGGTACATGAAGTCACTTTGTGTGAATTGCCGATTTGCTACTCGTCTTCTAGCATCGTAATGCAACACTTC
>JTDE01000209.1:61712-77866 GCA_014338405.1 Paragonimus skrjabini miyazakii | reverse complement strand
GTTGTCCCTTCCGGTTAGTTGGACCAATCGCGTTCTAGCAGTCACGTCCAAGTTTTAACATGGAAATCCTAATGCACCAAAGTGATTTGCTTTTGCATGAAATGGAAAATCTTGTGCCTAAAATGGAAACAGATATGTTAAATGGTATTGTAAGTAGTATGAGATTTGGTTGTTACAAGCCGAACATCACTCAAAATTGATTGCAGTTGTTACAATCCCATCAACTTTCAATCAGCCATCTTTTCATTGCATCATTGATGTTACCTTAAGCACGGCTGGATTATCCTATACAACCGCTCAATCATATTTGCATGTAAGTGATAGGAGCGAAACTCGAGTTTAGTTCTTCTATTCACAAAGGACTGTTTGAAATTCCATGGACTGAACTGCCACGATCCATTTTGAGTGGTGTTCAGTTATTAAAACTTAAAGTCCATACTATTCATCGTTTTCATCCCTCCATTAAAAAACACTAGATAATCAATTTTGCCAACAAGGAAACTTCTGGAGAGTTATATTCAATAGTCGACAATATTTTAACTATAAACCATGGTGATTAAAACTGTCTGTCTTAGAAAACAGTGAACTACATATTGTTCATTAACTCTACGACTGTAACGTCACAACCTTAGGTTTGACTGTTCTAACCAATTTTGAGGAGATATACCTTGTTATAACTGCTGCAACTAACCATCGAAATAAGACTCAATAATGTTCTCGTTTTTTCTCCCTAAAGTTGTTTCATCTGTTCATTACTGACCTCTTTGTGATTATTCTTGGATGAGTCTGCTTTAATTTCGGTCCTCAATTACGGGAATAAGCGGTCACATTGTTATAGACAGTGCTATCGGTTTGAATAATCCTTCCGTTAGGCTTGCAGATGATTCTTTAATCAAGCTTGTTATCGGTAATGAGTTTGTCGTACAATGTGCCGTTTGAAATTCCAATGTTTTCGTCCGTTTCGAACGACCTATTGCTCGAAAGCATTTCCAGCCGAGTAAAGTAACTTCTTCAGGACATCTTTATACAAAATGTTTTATCTATGTAAATAAGTATTGGACAGCCCAGTAAAAAGACACTGCCTTTCAAAACACTTTCGTTTGGCTGCTTACAACGTCAACTCTATACAGGACCAGAACGAACTTCAGCGAACTATTGGACATATACGAGACGGAAAGACTGTGTGTAAAGATAGGTTTCAAGGGGAACATCTGAAGTATGGAAGTCCAGTTTCGGATTACGGCTTGCTCCATCTGATTCGCTCCACTTTCGAACAGGAAATATACCTGTAAAAGTGCAAACAGGCCTTGATTGTATCCTTGGTTAAAGGTCAGGGGAACATGCAGAGCACAGTCAACTATTAGGCAGTTAATCTGCTCGGCTGTGTTGAAAAGATGCCATCAAGAATCATGTTCAATCGGTTAAATTCGAAAGTCCAAGAGATGTACTTTTCTCAGGAACTGTTTAGATTTTAGGCCAGTAGCACTGCGATCGACAAGATGTTTGTTGCACAACAGATCCAGAAGTGTCGTGAACGTAACCAGCCACTCTATACTCACTTCGTGGATTTCATTAATGTTTTTGATTCTGTGGGTCGTGAAACGTTGTAGTCAGTAAGTTCGGATGTCCAGGTAATTTCATCGCTTTAACTAGATTGTTGCATGTAGGTATGAGGGCGAAGGTGTAACCGTGTGGATCGACCTCTGGTGATGCTGACATTGTCACTGGCGTAAAGCAGAGTTGTGGCTTAGCCCTCAACCCTACTTAGTTTATATCCGATCACGATGCTAACAGTTGCTCCTCAGAATTTTGGGGACCGTGTAATACTTGAATACTGCACGGATAACCATCTGCTGAATACTCGACGATTCGGCATCTTATGTCGGCTACGTAATTTGACAAGATGCATGATCTTGTTTGTAAAGTATAATCAGCTATTTGCGTAACGCAAAGAGGAACCGCAGCGACTAGCTACTGCTTTAGCGACAACGGCATCCAACTTTGGTTTGGCTGCTGACACACGTATGACACTATTTTTTTCAACCTTCTCGGATTAGAGGTGTTTTACCCACACCTGGAATTCTCATCATTGGAAACATCACGGATAATTACGCAGATATGTGTCATGCGGGTAAAAATCTGTCGAGAAATCTGCCCACGGACTGCGCGTGAAAAAAGATTACGCTGCTTTCGAACGTCTTTAAAGACGTATTTGGATGAACCGCAGTCTGGAAATGAAAACCAGTCGGCATGTCTGCTGCTCATTGATGCTGTCTACACTGTTGTACAAAAGTAGAACCTGAACGCTGTGTCATTAAAACGTGTAGTACCTCAGCCGTTTCTATCTGCAACGTTTAGAGGGCACGTTAGTTATTCTGCTGTTGGACAAGATGTTGAACACTGGTAGTTTATCAAGTAGATACGGACGGAATTAAATGTATATTTCGTTGGCTAGGCCATACCAGTAGAACAGATGACGAACGGATCTCAGAATAGTAAATACGGAGGTAGTCGGAATCTGTTAAACGAAATTCTGATTATCAGAAACTGTGGTATCAGGATGTTATACAAGGGCGTCTTTCATGCTAGAATATCAATCTTAGATTATATCTAAAATATCGCCTAACTCCACTGGTGAGTAACTGTGGAGTGCTTAATCGCTTCGATAGGAATAACGCCCACTGCTTGTCAGTTGCTAGTGATTAACTGTAACAAGATTTAAAGCAGAATCTAGTGCTTCTTTTTGGAACAGATTAGCCGGAATATACATTTGAATATAAAAGTTATAATTGGGTATTAATGTTGTTCTCGATGGCGATGAGATCTTTTTGAGTTGATGACCAACAAGATGAAATTTTCGGTACAATCTTCAGTACTGCTCAGCATTTATTTCCTCGAGGTAATGTGTTCAAACGTGAGCAAATCCAGTTGTGTATAAACGAGTAGTGAGAGCCTACCATTGTGGTTGAGAGTTTCAGGTCATATAACTGAAAAAGATTTCTCAAGCTGATCCAGTGGTTTATATGCATGGAAACATGCTATACCGATTTTTTTAAATGACCGAATACAATCGATAGCCATCCCTTTACCAGCCAATGGATCAAAGCATCTGCTATTGACTCCATAGTACATGTTTTGAATTGCGTGCTACGCTTACTAGAAAATAAAACCAATTGTTTTGATCAATCCAGGTGTTTTGATATCTTTGGTTTTACCCAGTAATTGTAACTAGTGAGAAATACCAAAGTGAAGTTCACAGCCTTTTTAGTATTCAGCATCAAACTCATTTTCACTAAGCTTGTTTACCAAACCTGATCTTGTTCACACCTGGTGCATTCTCTTTACTTACGATTAGTCAAAGATTCATCAAGGCAGAAAAAAGATAGAAAGCCGATATTTTTGATGTATGACAAAACGGCTGAGCTAATCGAACGACAAGTCTAAAAGACTAGTGTACCTGATATACACAGTGATGACAGCCGTTGCTTGGTTGCCTTGGTTCTATGTGTACCCAGAGTTAGAGATTGGTCTTACTTGACAACATTAAACTGAAACTGGCCGAATCCTCTTGACAGTCTGTTGCTAGGTTTGATGTTGTTTTTGATCGCACAGTCACTCAGTCTTCCTAATGACCATATCAATTAGTAAGCGTCCGACCAATCTACCATCCATTCAAACGGTAAAACCAATGCCTGATTGTCATGCCGTTTATTGATGTGCTTATTTTGTGATCACATCTAAGAAGTTCTTTCATATAACTCGACTGCAGAGACACAAAATGTCGACAGCGACGGGCACAGCGTTGTGGAGCCGGTTTTAATGAAATTGCCATTCCAAGCTACAATCCAAGATACAATTCTAAGCTTCAACCTAAATGAAAATTAAGATCCTCTACTACTCATCAGTAAACGCAAATACGCCGACTTTCTCGTGTGGTATTTTTTGCTGTGAGTGAATTTGTAGAACACGGAACGAACCCTGGGTTATTTGGACAAAAGTTCGATCCCTACACTCACTCACACACAGACACGCGCACATCTGGTAAACGTGTCGATCACACACACACAAACACACACGTCGCATACTCTCCCCAATTCATTCAGTTCGATCGCAACCCGTTTAACCCCACATACACATTCCAAGTTACAACCGGAGTGACTCATTCACCCTTCCGCATTACCATCTGTTAATGCCGGCATCTTTCCGATGTCGTCCGAACTAGACCTACCTCACCGATGGTGTCATAAATACCACATCTGCGACACAGACTTGAAAGGATGCGTGTGGAATGAATTAGTTCTGTGCATTGTTGCTTGTTGACTTGTATGACTTCACAACAATGAGACAATCTGTTGTTGAAAACGATGTCTGTTCATAGCTGTGTTACACTACTGGGTGATCCAGTGACCAGAAGATGAAATCATTCCAAAATTAAGCAACGCCGTTTACAAGCATCTGTTCAGCATTATTCATATGATCCCCACCTAGTTAATTCCGATCAAACTTGGACTGGTCGAGTGAACTCAACAAAAGCTGTCCGTATATGTTAATGGGTGATGGTTGTGATTCACCAACCCCCTGTGATATAACAGTTTATTCAAGTTGATTTTCGCGTTTGGGTATAATGCATCAGTAGTTATGACTCCGACACTGTAATTTCAGCGATCTATCTATTTCTATCTGGTTCTGTGGACTTCACTGGGTTTGACATTCCAGAATCACTCGAAAACTGTGAAAAACCACAAGAGATCCTTAATTTTTTGATAAGCAGAATATCAGATTTCCCGACTGTATAGTTCGTTTCAAATAACAGTTTAGTTCTTCCAATGTGAGCACATGTCAATATTTGCTTCAACGTAACACACTGAGCATACGAATACTCACATGTTATAAATGGGTTCGTTTCCTCTCTCTCTCTCTCTCTCCAATTGACTGTACTCACATAAGTACAACAGCTTCGTGACAACTTCTACTAAGTATTGTTTGCAGTCGGGTTACCCAAATTGATTTTTCTGCTCTGTAAATGGTCTCCTATAAACTTTACTTAATAAACAGTACGCAAGTGCGATTGACAAACGAAACGAAATTTTTTCAGCAAACCAGGTCTGAAAGGGTTCATCCGTTATAACTTAAAAGTTCACAGCACGACAAACGCCAAACTGATTAATGCTCACAATCTAGTGGAACAAAATGCCTGAGGGACTAACATTTCAAGAACACTTACTTTGGATATATACGTGGTTCAATCAAAGTGTTGTGATTCTCACAAGCAAGCGGAGGTCTCCTCAGTATTGTCTTGTTGACATCATATAAACAACGAAAAACATAAAACGAGGTTTGATAACGAATTACCTTTTAGTTAGGTGTTGCCATCGTCTTAAGCATCAATATTTCAGTTGACCGTTTGTGTATAGGGACTTAAATGTCTATAGCTTCAACGAAGCGGAAAACTATTCACTGAATTCGTGGCTTTTTGATTTTGAAACGACGTGTGAGTATCTCAAAAGTGAATGTGATCACTGGCGTCTCTACCCGGATTAGCCTGTCATGTCAATCAAATCAAAAATGCGTTGGCTAGGCTGTAGTGTTGTGGTTTTTCCTGCAAGCCCTATAACTGTTGTAACCTCAGCTGGAGAGCATTCAAACATTGCCTGTTTTCATACACTGTTCTCTACAAACCGAACCAAAACCAGATAGCGTGTCCACCTTGGTCATATGATCTATGATCTATGTCACCAGTGCCCTGATCGATTCGCTTCGTATGCCTTGGATGATTAATTGACTTACTGTTTAGCTACAACGTCCTTCTATTCCTTCTACTTCAATCGAACTGTACATCCATCAGCCTACGGCAACTCTTCCATTACATTAAATTTCCTACGACTAACTTTGTACAAGACATACAATCTACCCTTTCTATTGATTTGTAAGGTTTGAATTTGTTTTCGAACAATGGACAATCTTTAGAAGGAGAGAATCATTGTCATTGTACAAGCTATTGTTTAGCACCTTCCACTCGTTTCAGATTTTTACAGTATGGTCACAAAAATGTATCTCGTTTCTCGCAATGTACTTCACAACGCATTCGAATTTGTCGCTGTCAAACGACGTATGAGCAATTACCGTGCTCGTTTGTGTCCCAACACTGAGTCCTGTGATTGCTGACCTGCTATCCGTGTTCGGTTATATGATCAGGGAAAGACGACGTAACATATCGGGCATCTTTAGTAGATAAGTCATAAAATGTGGGTTTGAATTAACTCGAGTGCTCCAAGCTTCCTCAGTACAAAATATGCAAACTCACGAGTAGGATAAGTTGATCACAAGTGTTTCAAGGGTCATACGTTGACGCCATGAATTTGTATCAGAATTCTGGCCATAAAAATCCCTGTAATTTATCGTTCGAACAGTTCCACATCCGTCAAGTTAAAATTCTCACAGTTTACCTAACCTATCAAAGTAACACAACACCAAGCAAAGCCCTGACACTAATGTGAATATTATTATTAAGAATATACGTTGACAAATGTTTCACTCGTGTACATATTTCCAGGATGGGTGGACTTCGTGGTGCCCCCAAGGAGACTACTGTTCGAGAATTAAGAACTTTGGTACATATCAGTGTTCTTGTAAGCCGATCAGTTAGCAGTCATTGTAGCGCTGTTGCCCAATTTTGTTTTAATTTGAGGGGGAAAAAAACTTTTCAAAGTCCTGATTTTCAAGCTTAAGAAAATGGACGATTTTTAACTGTTCATGTTATAAACGTCATCATCACGTAATTTTCAGAGTGACATCCCCAGTATTACCGCTGTCTACTCAATGCAATAGACGATTCCGTTCCGTATTGATCGTGTCATCGAATCAGAACAAATGCCGGTTTGAATAACGGGACGAACAGTTGAACAATGTTCCAGAATCTACATGATAGTGAACCCTCTACAGGTCACTTGTTACTGAAATCCCGGTTAAAAGCCTGTATTTTTGAGCTTTTTCCAAAGTGCTTAATCAACGTGGTGAACAACTTCGGAACACATGTATTCACTGGTTTTGGCACCAAGAATTTGGTTAGTAATCACACCACAACCCTGTCCAACATTGTATTGGAGGTTGTACACTTAGTAGGAGTTGGACTATTCAAACATTACCAGTTTTAGAAATGAAAAGGTGTTTTGGCGAACAGTCTGTGTTCGGTTATTCATCATCGGGTCAATTACATAACATTTTACATCATCATGGTTGTCAAGCGATCAAAATCAAAAGCAATTAGCCACACAGTTACGTCACGAGATTGCGAATTGGAGGGCCATTAAGTGAAAAAACTGGCCACCGGGGGTGTCGAGTCAGTAACGGGGGGTCATGGCAACCGTGGGGCCTGTAAAATTTTCTTCTGGGGGCACAACTGTGGATTACGCAACCGAATTCCAATCGCTTCCGTGGTGGCCAGAATACGACATTTGACTCCTCTGGAATGACGACTGGGCAAGCGGTAAATGAGCCGGAAAGCCACCTCCGGTGTGACTTGGTGCCCTGAGTCAACAAGGTGAGCCAGAATTGCACTCGAAATGGACCTCACCTCGCCTTTAATCAGCCACACAGGGTGGTGTTCACGTATCCTCTAAGAAAGGCTCCTGGTTGTGCGACCGACGTAACTTACTCCACAGGAACATGTGAAAGGGTAAACACAAAATGAGGTCACAAATTTAGGCAACATATCTTTGAGTTGTACATGGACAACCGGGTCGGATCCGAACGAGGTTCGTAGTTGTGCTGCACTGTAGGTCTTTTCAATTGCGTTACTTATTCTACGAGTCACCAGTTCAGCCAACGTCTCGCCTTTGTAGTCTAGCGTCATGTAAACCAAATTCTTTTCCGCAGATTGGGACTTAACTCTCGATTCTGTCAGTACTATGTGTCTATCGACGAATTTTACAGGATAGGCGTTCCCTGCGAACATCCATCGTAGAAACACCATTCCTGCCTCAATCATGCCATCAGTGCATATCCTCATAGATCTGTAGGTTAAACTACGAACGAGGTTTCACTTCTGTTTGAGAGGTATGTAACTGAAAAAGTGAATATACTGGCCGTTCCAAGTTCCCTTCCTGTGAATAATCTTCTGAACCGAACCGTTTACACGGCTATTTATTGCCACATCCAAGAAGGATATTCATCCATCTTTCTCGGCCTTAACTGTAAATTCGAGATTAGGGTGTGCTGTGTTTGCCTCACTAAATAGGCTATCCAGATCCACAGTTTCGTCAACTACACAGATGATATCGTCCACGTACCTCTTGTACAGAGTGCTATTGTCAATAAATCCACGAAGTGTAGTTCTTTCTAACATTGCCATGAAGGTATCTGCCAACAGTGGGCTTAATGGTGACCCAATTGCAACGCCGTACCTTTACCCATCAATCTGAAATTGTACATTCTGCGTGCATGTTAATATCAGCTGTGTGGGCTGTGTGAGTAAACACACGTTTAAACCTACGGAACGAATATACCCACAGAGGTAGCCAATGGTTTCTACAAGTGGTACATTCGTGAACAAAGAGCTTATATCAAGGGAAAACACTTTTTGTTTTCTATATTCAGCGACCGGATAGAAGCGACAAACTCAAACGTATCTTTCAGCGAATGCACTGCGATATCCCTCCGAACAGGGTTCTAGCAACTGTGTTAGCCACTGTGCAATCGAGTGATATGGAGAATTACATATGTCAAGAATCATGTAATGGCCATCCCTCCTTATGAACCTTCGGTAAACCATACAGTCGGGGTATTATGGTTCCAGTTGGTCGAATTCGTCCAACTGTCACGGAGTCTATCAAACTCTGTTGTTTTAGGTTTCTTGCAATTCTAGAGTTGCTTTTCTCGATCGCATCGGTTCTATCTTTTTCATTTAGAATTTAAATGAATCACTCAAAGTATCAGTCATTTTCTTCGGGTTAGTCAATCTGTCCATCAAAACAATTCCTGCATCCTTGTCAAGCTTCGACAACAGAATATCATTCTCTTCTCAAATCGTTCAGCTCTTGGATATGCTGTTTCGTCAGAATACTGCTTAAGCGCGGTCTAGCGTTGAGGTACTGATAGGACGTGTTAACTAAGGTGGTTTTGAAGTGTTCTGCATTGAATTTTGATGGCGGAACCAGTAATTCGACCTGACTGTATACATCCTCAAACTGGACCTCTAAGTCAGGTTGCTTTGTCTTATTTCTGGGACAGCAAAAACCTAGGACCGAGTGATAAAACTTCTAGCAACGGTTTCGATAGGTTCACCGTAATATAATTGTGGACGTACCTTTATGGATTGCTCGGGAATTCTGATATCGCACTTGCAGAATTCAAGCTGTCTTTCATTTTGTTAGACTCCAAACTCGCTTCCTTCCTGACAATGTGTTGAACATATTCGACAAACTGAACACGCTCTGCAGCCGTGAGTGATTCTACTGCTGTGACTCGTTGGTTTACATTTCTCGTCGGTTCATCGATCCTTGCAGAAGCCGTTCCCAGTTCATTCCGTGCATGCCGTTTCAGCGTGTTCCCGGTTGGTTGAATGCCATTTCACCGTAATGTATGGCTGGTGATAAAAACTCGGACAGATTTTAACAGCCGGGTTGAAATCAAGCATAGAGGACTGGTTGAGCAATCAGGACAAAGATTTCCAGTTAAAAGTTACGGAAGATTCTTATGAAACGGAATTGTCAGGGCGAAACGTACACTCATTTATTTGTTCCTGTGCAACTAGTTACTTGGGTTGCACAACGTATTCGTAAACATCATCCAGTCTGGATCAGTAGCTGAATCACCAAGATAATTCACAGCGCAATTGTTGCACACTTCGTTGATACAACTCCTACTGTCAACCTGAACTCTTCATTTCGTCCGATTTATCAAGTCAACGCCGATCACTCAAAAGCTGTCAGATGCCGAAGTTTGTCCACAGCTGAAGCGATCGGAATTCGATTAAATAATCCACCCTTGTGCGTACAGAAGTGCTTTGTTCATACGTTGAAGTTGCCATGACCATCCTCTCACATTACGACCGGTCAAAGCGCCATGTTTCCAGTTTTGTCATAATTGTGACGTATTCGTATCAAAGCGTTGTCTCCCTGTTTGCCTATGACGTGTTTGACCTCATTTGAACTTGCTACTTGTTTGTGTTCGTTTCGCCCTGAGAACCTTGTTTCACATGTATGTTATGTAATCAGCCTGATGATGAATAACCGAAAACAAACTTGTTCGTTACAACACTTTTCTGATGGTTATTCTCGGGAGTCTTAACTAGTAGTTAATGAACAGTTGTGGTATTTTATTACAGAGGTTGTTTTGAAAACGGGTATAACCGTTTTCATTTACTGTGTCACTATGTGCAAATAAATTAAACTTTTGGGCCACCTCTCATAACATGCAGAATGTATAATCCGGTACATAAATCATCTACTATGTATTTTGTTTTCGCTTCAACCAAAGTCACAGGAGGTTTATTCTCCTGTAACTGGTTAGTACGGCCCGGCACGGTTGTCATTCTCTGAGCATTTTAATGCTCTCATTATAGACATAAACCACATCGGTTTGGATGAACAATATGCCAATGTTAACTCGGTGGTCCCACGGTGAGCGAGTCATTCAGATGAGTGACGTTTGATGTCAAATCCGTTTTTAGTGTTTATATTTACGTCGTACACATCAGGTGGCAAATTTTTCCCCTACTCTCTTGATTACCTCTACCAGCACATACACAGTGTCTGTCACAAAAGAAAAGATCACGATTTGTTTACATCGAGTATGTAAGTCACAACTGTGCACAGAAACAAATGGGATTCTCATTATGGACGAGAATTTTGACGTTCTTAGTTTCAATAATCGTTTTACCGGCCTCATATTATTTTAAACACTAATGTTAATATTAGTCAGAGATAGAAGCTAGTTTCGTAATTTCAGCTTCATCGTGCTTTGTGGTTCAGGCAACAATGCACAAGAATATTAGTAGAAACAGTTTCGATCCCGTGTGTATCAATTTACACAACTCAGTGATAGGAATTCTGAGCAGTTATCACATTGTCACGGACTCTGAACCGGAATAGATTAAGAGCTGTTTATTGAGTTTAAGGTCCTAGACACTAAACATGACTTAGCATGTCACACAATAGAAAATATGTTGTTGTATAGAAACAGCCGCTAATGAATTTACAAAATCTGACTTAGGTTGTTTATCACAACGGTCTCTGAAAAAGCATTTATCTTGTATTCGGGTTTTCACGATAAGTTTAGAAAACTTACGCTTTTATCAAGCAGCCAACCTATTTTACCGAAGGTTAACGACAGATATTGTCCATATAGTATCTCTTACAGACTCGTAAAAAAAATTTTGTTCGAAGTGTTCAAATTTTCTAGATGTTCAACCGGAAAATTTTGGGCAACTGTTAGAACACATTAGAATGAACTGTCCTATAAACCCCAGAAAATTATTTTGATTACGGTCAAATCTGATTAGTTTGTTAATGATTCAACTTGTAAAGGTGTATAGTATAGAATTATCGTAAATGTGTGAGTGATCAGCTTCGATGATAATAATTGAAAATCATTAGCCTACAATAATTAATTTCAAAAGAATTCATTCGGAGCCTAAGACCAGTTTCGAAATGATCGTTAGAGTGTAACCAATATGAAAACATAACATTCTTTCAAACCGAAGAATCAAATGTGATTACAGTTTTATGTTACACCCCGAAGTTTCACAGTTTTCACAATGTAAACACGGTTCAATTGTCGTAAACCCAGTCTATTGACTAGGCAATGCACTATGGGCCCTCAAATGCAACATTTTTGCAAGTGTGGATCTTCAGTTATACCCATGGCTTTAAACAAGTCTGTATGAGGCACGCGTCAGTGAGGTAGGCAGTAGTGGTTAAACGAATAAGAGCTGCAGTTCATAACGTGAAGGGTTGATGGTTCGACTCCGCATTCGGACTGTCACAACCTGATAAGTACAAACAAGGACGAAAGCGGCCGTGTAGTATTAGTTTACAGGTGGTCATTGAAGAAGCATTGTAAACGCCACTGTTTCGTTTATTATCATGGACTGCATGCATAAAACGGTTATTTGCATATGATCAGCGTGTAACAGAAATTCGATAACGCTTTCTACTCGACAACAGGTTAACGGAATAATGACTGTTAGATTTATGAAAATAACATGGATTGACTCAGCATTGTCTGTTCACTTAGAGTTCAGCTTTACTTTCCGTTCAGCAGACTAAACGAATTCATGGGTTTAACCAGATGACTTGTCTCCATGAGGAGGTACGTTATCGAAGAAACCGGACTTCAGTTTAAATCTTGAGTTACGAATGTTCGTTGCAATAACCACTTGGTTATGCGTTCGACTACCTAACATCGTAGATTCCGTTACTTTGTAAATAACATTGCAAATTTGAAGCAAAGTAGTTGACTAGAGAAAAGGTAGAAGGACCTGATAATTTGTTGCCAGAATCGTAAATAACAATGGTTCTAGTAAACAATTATTAGTCAGAAGGATTTTACTTAAAACCCTGCTGTGTGTGAACTTTTGTCGGTGCGGATCTGTTTTCAACTGTACTAGAACGTTCACATCAGATTGTACTTGTGAACCTTGGACGTAAATGTCAGAAACAGTTAATAACGGATACGTCTTTTAATCTTACGATAAACAGAGGTTGCAGTGAACTGTCCTTATATCCAGTAAATAAATGTCATTTAGAAATGTCAAACTCGTGCTAATGTTTTTCTTGAAAGAACCAGACAAAATTGAATGTATACAATTTCACAGACTATGAAGCATATCTGAATGGATTTCAATAGTAAAAAGCAATATCTAACTAATGTGCTATTGATTATTTATGAAAATTTACCTTTTAGCATCCTTAGAAAACCGCAAATCGAAATAGGACCTAAATGATTGCCAATTGCAATCTCACTGACTTGGTTGTAGACAATCTGTTCGAAAGCAGATCTTATGTCTGTGATACACAAAAAAATGAGTTTTCTTGGACACTAAAATGAAACACAAATATCAATGTGAAGTGGAAATGAAATCATATATATAAGTCTGTTGTAATAAGAATCGGTAACTTCACAAACAAACAATCACTGTCATCAGTGTTGTGAGCCAAGAACACGGATGGCACAACGATTATTTACTCAGGAAACCAACAGATGGGTTATGCGTTTAAAAATGACAACAAACAAAAACACTTATCTGCGTACGGTACTGGGCCCAGAACGTCGCGGTTGCCACAGACTCCAATGCTAAGTTCCTGCATGTACTGAATACCATTTTTCGTGATGCTGTACTCCAATATTTCTTCTCGTATTTCCCCCCGGCTACTACAATGTCAAAATCCATGTTCTTGCCCCGCTGCTGACTAGTAGTGGTGCGAGTAGTATAGTGCAATCGCTCTTCATCAACATACTAGTTTATGTGGTATGTAATCTCACTGGATTACTTACCAGAGTCTAACAGAAATCTTTTGTATCGCTGCAGATCTCATTTACATAGACCGTTAGACTATTGTGTTGTTTGGTGAAAGAGGAGAATTTAATAACACAAAGGTACGTGGAGTATCTATACGAGCCGGTTATCCGAATTCCCCTCTCAAACTTGCTTAGGTAGGTCGCAAAAACATAAATACCTCTGCTTGGATTTAGTCGGACTGCAGAATTTGCCGGAAAGAAATCGAAAAGGCCACAGACCGATAGAACCTCAGACCGTTGAATCATTAAACTAATCTCGTTTAAATGCTTTAAAAACAAATGAACTTGTTACAAACTAACTGAAAGGAATTTTTTAATCCATTATGGTAGCCATGATTCTGGTCATTTTTGAGAGGTGGCACTCAAAATGTTGGAACAATAAGAAGAGTTACCATGCCAAATAATGTGCTAAGTATGTTGTATCTGCACTACGCACTGAAATGGGAACTCAAAGGAGTTTGGAGGAACCTTGTGTATCCTGACTGAGCTAGCAGGAAAGTGAATTACACGTAACGATGAATAGAGTTTACAGTGGACATGACCTTTGCATGTGACCTTTGCAACCGGCAGGTGTGAAACGGGACGGTTCACGTGAGTGGGCATTTGTGTGTGTGTGTGCACATGCATGAACGTAACGTAGATGGACCATACACCTCTCCCTGTTAAAAAGAAGGAAAATGTCACAAGTACGATCGCCTATAAGGATTCATCTGAAATCTCTGAATTGGGGGACGTGTGCATCTTGAATGTCTTCTTTCCGGACTGCTCTCCGGTGGCGGTTCATCAGGTTGTTCAGGTTGAGGCGTTTTCGCTCTTGGTAGAGAAAATGTATCAAGTAGTATATCTAGCGGCAGTTCATAATGGTTGTTCGCGTAGTTGTCATCTGTCGTGTATCTGCATCTGATGTGATTGACATGTCTTCTGGTTGTACCTGCCTGACTGTCCACTGCGTACAGTACGTGACCGATTCTCGCTTTCACGGTTCCTGGGATCCAAGGGTTAGCTCGCTGCCTGAAGTCACGAATATGCACCAAGTCACCAGGGAAAAATACGCGCATACGAGTCCCGTGGTGCCGATTAAATCGATTCTCAATTTCACAGTTAAGCTCGTTCGAAACGGTTGGCGGGAGCATAGCATTTAAAGGAGTACGCATCTTCCGTCCTAGGAACGCTTCTGCTGGTGATTGGTTGTTAGGCAGTGCTTGATTTGGCGTTGATCGATACGTTCGCAGAAATGTGTCTAAGACTTCTGATACACGCCCTTCACCTTGTAGTTTTATCAAACTCCTTTTGAACGTGTCAACAAACCGTTCAGCTTGTCCATTCGATTGAGGGTGATAAATTGGGCTTCGCATGTGTTGCACGCCCAATGAACGACAAAAAATAGAAAATTCACCTGACGTAAACTGTGGTCCGTTGTCACTAACAATCGTTTCAGCAACCCCAAACTGTGCGAAATAGTGATTGAGACACTTTATTGTGGAATCTGTCGTTTGATTCTTTAACATGAAAATTTCCGGCCATTTGGAGAAGGAGTCAACAATAATAAAATAATACTGATTATCGATGGGCCCTGCATAGTCAACATGTATGCGTGCGCCAGGAGCAGAAGAGATCGGCCATGAATGGAGGTCCACTTTGACAGGAGCAGAAGAGATCGGCCATGAATGGAGGTCCACTTTGACAGGAGCCTTAGCAGCTTTGGCACAGTTATCGCACCGCCGTATTAGATGTTCATTATCTTGGTCTATATTAGACCAATACGCGTAACAACGTGGGACGGACTTCATTCGCACGATTCCAGGGTGGCCTTGGTGTAGCTGATTTAGAACTCTGTTTCGAAGCGTGCATGGTACCACTATTCTGTCTCCAAACATTAAACAACCATCGACTTGTATTAAAGCATCCTTCCGGCGGCAAAATGGTTTATGGTCTGAATTTGCAATGACCTGTGGCCAACCATTTCGTAAGAAAAGTAAAATGCGCTGAAGACGGGTCTGCGTGAGTATGTTTTTGTATCTCACGGAAGGTGACGGGAAGGTGACGAACGGAATCTGTGAACGTAGACTTAACTTCTGCATCGACCTCCACGGAGGAAATAACGGTATCTTCAGATGTCTTAGCATGCAATCTGTCAGCGATGAGTCTGGATAACGCGTCCGCGTGTCCAAAACTGGTTGTTCTTACCTACTCAATCGTAAAGTTATATCCGATTAATATTGTTGCCCACCGTTGCAAACGATTTGCTGTGTGCACTGGAATGCCCTTCTTAGTGCCAAATATAGAGAGCAGTGGTTTGTGATCGGTGCACAATGTAAATTTTCGACCATGCAACATTTTATGAAACTTTTTGATTGAAAAAATTATAGCCAATCCTTCTTTTTCAATTTGACTATAGTTTCTTTCCGCTGGAGTCAACGTGCGTGAGACGTGACTAACTGCCTTTTGACTACCAGAAGGAAGACGATGCAACAAAACTGCTCCGATTCCATAATCAGAGGCATCAGCTGCTACAACAGTTGGTAATCTAGGATCATAATGTGTTAACGCAAGGTCCGACAACAACACACTCTTGATGCGCTCAAAAGCTGATTGACAAGTCTCAGACCATACCCACTTAGCATTGTGTGCCAAAA
>JTDE01000209.1:29282-47156 GCA_014338405.1 Paragonimus skrjabini miyazakii | reverse complement strand
TAATACTGTTGTACATCCATAAATTCGGCTTTTTTCTTACGAATATAAACTGCTTACTGCAACCAATACGAGGTCTTCTCCTTATTACTTGCGTGAGAAGTTCCAATCCGAGTACGATTTCTAGAGCTATTCGAAGTCCCTAATTCCGAGTATCACACTCACATTCCTACCAGAAACCTAACTTAAGCTTCGAATGACGTTCTTTCGAAGCAACCTTGATGACCAATATATCAGCTGTGAAATATTAGGTGTGACTGAATTCTAGTATCTGAAAATAAAACCACGTTCACTTGCTTACACGTTGCTTGCCATCTCACTTAAAGTTGTATGGGCAGAACGGATTGACAACTATTTCAGCAAGTGGGTGTCACAATCCGAAAATGGTTGAAACAACTGATGACGTACCAAGTTTAACCCTATGATCTTGTCGCTTGAAGTACAACTTCATCGAGTATCAAACACTTCGTCACAGCAGGTCATTAAGCCAATCCACTTGGTCCTCATGTGGTACTGTTCCACAATCGGGAACCGAAGTTACTGGCTGTAGCGAGGAAATGTTCAATCGGGCCTGTTAGCCAACGTCGTGTGGGTGACAGAGATTATGGCAACCCAATAAGATAGCGCGGTCCTGATTGCACAACGTTTTTTGTGAGTTTATGAATGCCTGTAACCCTATACTCCGTGCTTCGTGTTTCGTACATTTGTGATCACATTCTGTATGTTTGATATCCCTGATTATTTTGATTGATTCTTGGACAAGGGGAACGGATTGATCGACTAGTGGACACAGGACACTCTCGCTCTCACTTTCTTTTCGATAATCTCACCAATGTTTGGGGATGTGCGTTCGATGTGTATCCGTTAAGCATACCGCTACCGTGATTGCCTCAGGTATTTCCTGTCAACCCGATTTGGCACTGACCTTCCAAGTTCGGTCACTTAGATGAATGATTGCCGTCCCGGTTACTCCGCTGTGTGCGTTCATACTCACTTCTTCGTACTGTCTCCTGGATCACACCCACCTGCATGTTTGGGTTGATCACACTTGTTATGTGCATAACGAATACACGTCGAACGCCCATCCCTAGCCGTTCAGTGAGAGCGAGCGTGTCCTGTGTTCACTGGTCGGTCAATCAGTGTCCCTTGTCCTAGAACCGATCGCATCAATCAGATGTATCAAATGCCTGAAGTGTGATCAGCGATGTACGAAACATGAAATGACGAGCAAACAAGCAAACAAACATGGTCATCATCTGTTCTTATTTGTCTGATTACCGGATTTTCAAGTTTTGCATTTGTTCCTGATGAAACTGAACGAACTGTTAACATACCACGGTGTCTGGTGGATAGAGCGTTGAAGATCTGCACCCCTGAAACTCTACAAGCTGAGCTAAACTTTCTACATGAAGTGTTCATGCAGAATGGCTAACCAATGCGCTTCATTCAGAAGGCGATGCAGACGGTAGAGTTAAAACTTAAGCCACCCTCTGTGTTTATTAGTCCTCCTTTCAAGGGAGATCCTATGGTTGAAGTTATCTCAAGAAAACTCAAAAAGTTAGTCGAAACAACCTACCTTGCCGCTCAACTGTGCGTGAGTTTCCGTTCAACACCCTTTATCATGTCACAACTCAAAGACAAACTTCCATGTTCTACAAACAGCTGTTGTGTGTACTAATTTGTTTGCTAGTGTCAAGCATGATACATTGGTCGTAATTTAAACGATTGTCTGACAGAATGCGTGAACATCATCCTGCGTGGCTGAATAGTGGTGTGGTTAAAACGGTTACAAGCGCGATTGTTGCTCATTTGGCCGACTCTAATCATTCTGTCAGTAAGAAGGACGCTTTTCGGATTATCTACCGAGTACCAAGAAATCGATCAAAATTGATGAGATTCCGAATGTTGACCGTTGCGGAGACGATCAGTATCCGATTCCGCAAACCTGACCTCTGTGCTCAGAAGAAGTTCGTGCGGACACTTAACTGCCCCTGGCCCACAATCAATCAGGCCCACAATTTGGAACACTGATTGCGTAACTGATAACAAACACGCTGTCAATAACCTCTATTGATCTTTTTCTGACCCACCCCAGTTACTGTTTTCATATTTATTTTGTTGCAGTTAGCCTGATGATCAAATACAGAAAACAAGTTTTGTTCGATAGTTTGTCGTTCTCATGATATCACAACATGTCTTCTTTATGCTTGAGAGTACTTGTCTGCAATTTAACGTCTTCATTTATCGGCTGAACGCGTGACAGTAGTCTGCCCTCTGGACTGATATTCGTCTGTTGCCAATCGCAAAGATCAATTAGCTCATGTCAGGCGTGTCACGCGTGCTTCATCTTGTACACTAAACAGTCTTAACGGGGTGGGTTGTTTCGTAAACTCATGCCGGCTTGGCAATCGTGTGGAGGATTTGAAGAGTTTAACCCATCATTAAATGATGCGCGACAAAACGTACATCTTACTACATAACGTACCACAAACGCAATGGGTGTCTGGAATGATAAGACTGGTCGTACTGTCACCTACATCTGACAATGCTTTGCTGGAGAAGTACATCTTTTGAAGGGGAAGTGTGAGATAAGGAACCAAGTTAATTGGTCAAATAATATCCAGTATGTTTAACAGTTGAGCACTTAACGTCAGGCATAAAATGTGGTTGCGTGGCCGGACAAATACACTTCAAAATAGAGTTCGGTTTATGACTCCAATTTTTAGCAATAAGCAAAACGCAATTTGCGCTGTCCCGAAACTCGCTGGAGATCGAAGCAATCCTGAAACCAAGAGCCTATTCTTGACAAGAAAATTCTTTGCGTTGCTATATTACTTGAAAAGATCACAGTAGGTAGTTTCTAAACCTGCATTTTCAACGAAGTATTCAGACATACGCACTGTTTTCCCCCAATGGAGTCTGATGGCGGGACCAGTCAGGTTTGTTCCCTGGTATCCTTTGGTGCGGAATCACCATGCCCACGAATAAGTGGAAGGCAAGACACTACTATGGAGCATATTTTGCCTGTTTGTGGACCACACCCAGCTCTGAAATTTAATCAGTAGCTATTACGTTTTGCACTCCGTTTCTAAAGGGTTCGTGTTGTCAGTGGTGTCAAATAAACACGATGTTTCCATTGAGCACTCCTCCTCAGACAGAATATCGGACAGGTTCATAAGACCATCTCGTCATTTTTTCTCACCCAGCTCGAAGAAAGGTTCATACCTCTGGTCAGTGATGTCGTAAATTATGTACTGTATAGGATTGCTTAGCACTCTCTCAAATGCATAAACTCTGTGCCAGAATATTCTCACTTCCACAACCCTCTTCAAGGTTGCTAACACACTTGTGTTACTGATACTCTGTTGGTGAACATGTTTGGTCTGCCGTGTCAGTTTTTCAGATCAAAACAAGCTGTTCAGTAGACAGTTTTATCCCCTTCGGCGTTTTTATCCGCTTCAGTATCGGTTTGTGTGGCAACTTCAGTATGTTCTGCGCTTAAAACGCTCGATGGAATTAATAAATGTTCTAAGCTTCTCGGCCTTAAGATCATGTCAGCACACCGATTGACACAGGGTCGATGCAGTTGGAGTTGGTTTTGCACAAACACTGAGTCTGGCATACCGATGGTTAGCCAGACAAGATATGTGGGCTGCACTAACTACTTGTAAGTTGGACAGCAAGTAGTGTCTGAACTCTATCAACAGCCTGTGGTTTAGAATTTACCCGAATGACAGGAATGATATTAGTTTGTTTTAGGACAACTGACATGATTATTTTAACAACTTGGTAATAGCCGATTTGTCCGTACAATTTCCAGGTTGTGTTAATTCATTGGAATATGAATTGGAACTTCAAAGTAAAAAAACTTGAGGCAAATGCTCCATGATGGTTACAATGGATAGTCCAACCAAATAAAGGACGAAATTGTGGTCTCTGGGTGGAACTATGGTTGGTCCATCAGACGAGAAAGGTTTTTCCCCTTCTGAGATATTTCTTCTTGGAGGAATCTCTAACAGGGAGTTATTATCAAACAGGGTTTTCCAGCTTGTTCCCAGTTCCCAGTTAGGTAACGGACAGGTAAGGGTCTAGTCCAGCGAGGGTAAATATTGCTGAGTTCGACTATGATTATCTTCATTTCGATGTCGAGTTTGACTCTCCTCTGAATGTATATTTATGGTAAAATATAGCGGAAGAACACAGGGAAATAACCGAACCTTGTAAGCAGTAAAAATGCAAATGTTGGATGAATTTTGGCAAATAAAGTAAATCTCGTTAATTGCATAAATAAACTTTTAAAATTGAAATCAGTAATGCAAAATTTGAGGGTGACAAATTCCTGTTTCTGTGTGTTTCACCGCTGATGAGATTTATACTAGTTTGTGTTATGAAATCAGGGCAAGCCCGAGAAAATGGATGTCACCATTAAGACAAACGTTTATCGAGCAATTTGGTTGAATGTCTGAAAATTACTTATAATCATGTTTGTTGTTTGTATTAATAAAAAGAAAAATGCACTGAGCCGATTAGTTCAATCTAGATCATATCCGTAACATCCGAGAAATGGCCCATAAGGGAAACCGAAGGCAAAATTCAGTCAAACTGACCTAGATCTGCGACTGGTTGACAGACAAACAGTGGTTCATAAATATTAAAAGATCATTATTCCTACAGATGTCGTAAGCTGCTGACTAGTCAGCATTCAACCATAGATAAGCTGAGAAACCAATTAGCTGCGTAGCACATTTCAAACGTTTGTCGTGGTTGGGCACATCGTTGCGTTTTTTGGTTCGAATCCGGTCGAAACCCATATTTTTCTTAATCAGGTGTGTTCTAAACTATCGAATTTGCCACAATACTTGATAATAATACAGGTTTAACATTCATTAGTGGTGCTGGTGGATTGTAGCGTGCAATGTTTAGGAAATTCTGCTTGGGTTGACAATCCGCTGGACTTTTTGTAGATTCCTATTCATTTTGGCTGAAAAGCCAGTTGATTATGTCCCGGTGTGGCCAAGTTGTATCTAGGCCATATTTTGAACCAAGTTCAATGAATATTGTATTGTTGATGACATATCAGAGAACCTGATCATTACTCACAAGCGAAAGTGGTTGAGTGTCCACATAGGATAATTTGGTCGTGCCTAATGTGAGGTCACTGGCGCAGTGGTAAACACGGTTGCCTCATGAACAACGTGTTCGTGGTTCTGGTCTCGGCAGTGGCGATGATATGCACTACTGACGAGCTATAATGAGAGCGAAACTCAAGTCTAGTGGTTATCTTTGAAAGTGGCCTACTGGAGAGTTTATGGAAATGCGACAGCTGCGAACAATTGTGGATGATGTTCAACTTGGAATATTGTATTGCCTTTAATTCCATGAAAATTTTTTCTATGTGCAGCCGACATCGTAATGAGTCACAAAAGTGCATAAAATGGTCGAACCATCCCATCCGGTAGCTATGATATTTATGACATAATACGTGGTATGGTTGTATGCGTGTGCGACTAATGGGAGTAAGCGATAAGTCAATATTTTGCAACATGTCTTCTTGCACTGATGAAGTTAATTTTGAATTATGGGGCACCGAAATGCTTCCTTGCACACACACCACTTGCCTATGAGGTTGTTTGTAATTCCTATGGTCCTCACATTTTGTGATCCACAGATGAGCAGCCTGTTTGTTCACTTTCAAAGCCGCTAATGTCTACCATCCGGACATTCCTGATCATCATTTCTCAACAGGCTATCAAGTCCGACTCAGGTTGGTCATGACCGATGGTCAATTGTCTGCTGCTACGAATAGATAATGACATCTAGGTTACTCGGTTGTATGACTATTTCGTGAGCGCACTACAGAATGTGAGTATAGAAGTTATATTTCAACATACAAGCCAGCCGTTTCTACTCCGATTGTCCGTTATACTTGTGGACTAAAATTGGGGCAACATGGAAATATCGGAGGACAGAGTTCTCCCGAAGTAAAGGTTCCAGCAACAATGCTGTAAAAGGAAACATTACAAACATGCGTTACTCGAAGGCCCAGTAAGCCATGCACATGATTTACACAAACGAAGATTGAAACGGCGTCAAGAACACAGAAGCACGACCTGTTACGTAATTCAAATTCAATCCACGTGAGCTTGCTGATTTCGACTGCACATTACAATATGAATATGTGATCGATTTTCAGTTTAATTCTACGCTAAGCTTGCCGAAAACCAGCCATGGCATCAGAAAAGAATGCTGATCCTTGCCTTCTGTACCAAGAAAGTGTTGTGTTCATATCACTACCAGAAGTCGTGAAAGTTTTAACAGTTCAATTGTCCAATGTATTTATTTGTCCGTTTGAAACAAAATGATGTTCACAAGTTCGATTTTGAACTGAGTATGATTCATACCAGCAAAAAAAATAGTCAATCAAATAAATCCTATCTACTTGCGCATATGGGTGTCTTCTGCACATCGAATGCGTGTTGGTTGGTTGTCGAGCGCTCTCCATACTTTCACGTTTGTACTCAACCATTTGTAACCGATTGATGAATGAATGGTTAAGTCTAATGAACACACCCGCAGTGTGCAGTGCAAAATGATTGCAGAATCGGGCGAGTAATCGATCCAGCAGACGGGCAGACTGTAACTTGCAAGCCGGCTGTCTTTTCTCTGGTTGTCCGTTACGCCTGAGGACCAACGTTAGGGGCAACGTAGAGACGCCGGGGGACAACATACTTCCGAAGTAGGGGGTTCCAACAACAGTCCTGTAAAAGGAAACAACACAAACAAGCATAAGCCAAAGGCCCAGTAAGCCATGCACATGACTTACCCAAACGAAGACTGAAACGACGTCAACAACACAGCAGCACGCCCCGTTACGCAATTCAAATTCAACTCATGTGAGCTTGCTGGTTTCGACTGCACGTCACACTATCATGTAACAGACGATAACCCAGAAGTACAAATATTGGGTAGTGATCAGGAATCGCAATGAAGATTCCGTGTTGCAAGAACTAATGGATAAACATATGGGAACTGACTACTTAATCTTAATGCTTCCGGATAGCAAATAAGTTTATCGGGGAGATTTTTCCTGCACACCACCAGTGCTCAGTATCAAATTTACATGTATTGCTGTGCACAGGTTTTGTGAGCACAGATTATTGATGATGATGTTCGTGACATTGGGAGGCAAGTAATCCCATAGTTTTCGAAGCTTTTTTTGTGAACAAACAAACGATGATCGCTATGTGAACAGCTGTACAGTGTTTGGCAGCGTTTGTTTATCGTCCTCGACCTTCTTACTGTTGTTAACTATTGTCTTCATTATAGATGCTATTTCCATCGACCTTGAACCAGTGAATAATTTCGGCATACCCATCATCCGACCTATTATACGTTGAAGGTGCATATGTGTCATTTTACCCATAATTTTTCGTTTGTATCTACCATTTAAAGGCTGTGCATGGCCTTACATTACAAGGTCGCAGTAAGACAGACTGACAGAGGTCATTATTACGATCAATCATGTGTTGACACAAGCACCTTTAAAAACAGAGCGGTACGCAAACAGAACCAGACAAAACATCTATAAATATACTTACCACAGTCTATCGGGGAAGAAAAACGTGAATGAACTAAGCACATGTGATGTCTAGCAAAATGGTCATATTTGATGTGGTTTGTGAAGTGATCAGTTTTTTTACAGTGTTTTCGGAATTCTGTCTTACAATAAAACAGACAGCGTAGATACTTACTGATAAAAAATACTTCTTGTGAACTAGTTCGTTTAAAGTAAGTTGCCGTCTTGAAAATAGATGTGTTCAATCGGGTCAATGCTTTAAGGGCGTGACGATTTGGACAGGAAATTTGATCCAGCTGATACTAGGGGAGTATCTTCCCTATCTTCAATGTCTTTTTGAGAAACCAGGCTACCCGAGGCCCCAGATACAGGCAACGTTTTGATCTACATATATCTTTACGCTGTACCCAATGGATGTATGATCATTCTTTCGAGTAATCCAAAAATAAATACAAGGTTGAACAAGACCGTGGACGTAATAGTTTCTGAAGCTCGGCTGACACAGATCAAGCAAGCAGGCGGTATACATTGTTCTTACCCTAGACCTATGCAGTTTCATTTAGGTGCGATCACGAAATCGCGCCCATTCATTGTGAACGAAACTGATTGTGGCCACTACTATGTAGTTCTCGGTATCGATTGTTTGCGTGATCGTTGCTGAAATCTGTTGATTCATCTAGCCACCATTTTTAACCTGACACTGTGTGTGACTTGGTTCAGCACGATTCAGTACAGCATTGATTTATCACAAATTCAAATTCAAGTGTGCACATGAATAGTGATTTGTGCAATTACTAATCTAATCGTGAGCCACCCTTGGAAATATAGTATTCGAACTATGAGAAAATGAGTATTCACACAAATCACCGATGTCAGGTAGATGTCACTAAAAGCGCGGCGTATGTTTACAGAAGTGCAACACGTTGACAGCAAGAGATTTCATAGCTGGATCGCTCCAGCACAGTGAGTTTATCTGCCCTCGTTCGCATTATACTCAAGAACAACGAAAGTATTGCTCGTCTGTATAATTACGCACGTGCTTTTCTTCAGCAACTCGCAATCGTTAACAGGTGAAAGCGCTTTCTCATTGGTTACCTCGCCTATTTCCACACATCAGACGTATTTAAGACCATAAAAGTTTATTCAAGTTGCACAATAGTCCCGTCCCATCATCTTCATCACCTGCTACCCTCTTCACCACCATCATCATCATCTTCATCAACAGCAATAAAAACATTACCATCAGTGTCATCAACGACAACACGAGAGTTGTTACACAAAACGTATGAGACTGCGAAAGCTGGTAAGCCTGATCACATTCATAAAATGGAATACCTTAAGATTCCTGTTTCATCGGCTTCTAGAAAGTGCTTATATCACATCAGTTTATTATACGTGATCTGATATTATCTAATAAAATAAGATATGATGTCACAGGGTAACACGTTTTTTTTCTTTCGCAAAGCACTTGGATTCATCACCGACTAACACCGTCACTGAGGCAAACGAACACAACGATGAAATTATGTCATTCCAATCACAAGTCAAAGCTCTATCCAGTTCCAAACCGGTATTGCCTTTGTGTTTGTAAAGTGCAACTGACTAAGGAAAATGTATGTACTATTGGATAGGAAGTATGTGATAAGCCAAGCTTCAAAATCACTACCGCCACCTGTATGTATACCTATTTGCTCGACTAACCGTCTCAACATCAAATGTAGACATTTGATGAAAAGCTCTGAACCAAACGTGTTTTTGTTTCCGACTACGGTCAAGTGATTCTTGTCTCTCCAATGCTGATGTCATTGTCAACTTCGGTTTATCGAATACTGTTAACTGAATCCAGTAAGTGTTACATGGTAGTATGAATATCATAAGATGGGATAAAACAATAACCGCTATAGCAGGAACAAAACTTGAGCATTGTGGAGCGGGAACCAGCATAAATTAACCATGCAGCAATCTTAGGTTTCGTCTCATTTATACATCAGACTGGAAACGTAGAAAAAAATCTGCTAACGATCGATCGCCTAGATTAACCTCAACGTATAAATAGACTGGTTCAGTGAGCCCATTTATCTGGACGGACGAATCAATGTTCATCTCGTTTTACCGTGAAGGAAGATTCAGTGGTCGGAAATCCGCATTAATTGTTCCAAGCCAACGGCTTCCGCGGGACGTTTAAACGTACCGCGTTTCTTAACGAGCTTCATTCGTAAACGGACGGTTGTCATATGAACAATTGCTAGTTGCTTTATCCAATATCCAACCACGTCTGCAAGCCACATGCTGACGGTTCAGCAAAATTGATTGTACCTTGTCTTTATTGTCACTGTACACAGTTAAACATGAACTGAAACTCAAGCATAGCCTGATCTTGTGTATGAATTACGTGAGCGTTACACAGTTGGATTGACTGTGAAATGAGCCATTTTATGAAGGTATGATCGTATGTCCATACCAAACGTTGAAGGTCACTTCGGTAATCAGCCATCTACACACCTTATCTGTGTTTTGTGTCTGACCCATGAATATTTTCCGGCTTAATTTCTACACCATGTCTATGTAACCACTGAGGTAAATCCCGGTTAAATAAAATCGTGGATATCGCTTAGGCACCGCATCCCAAAAAAATATTTATCATGCCCCGATGTCTATTACACCCCAACGGAATGAGCGAACCTGGATTCATCGATCTCAGCAAGTCGGTACCGAGTGATTGCACTGATCAAGAGATAGACTGTTATCGTTTTATAACGGTACACAGTATTCGCTACAAATAGGTGGATGTTGAGCGCCTCCGAAAGACCTTTTATCACAAGTGCCATGGCAAAACGACTATCTGACCATCAGTGTATCGGTGATACGTCTTATTGTTATCTTCAATGATGAGTAGTTCGTGCTTTTGTTCGCTGTAAGTCATACAGCAACCAAATATTGTCGACTATTTACAAACATCTTTTGGCTAACCTCTGTTGAGTGAAAACCACACAATAAGGCTGCCCTCTTGTTAGGTGCAAAAAAACGTAAATGGTAACCGAAACGGATTTCTGATCCAATTTATTCATTCCAGATTGGAACGAATGATCACACTGAAAACGTTCAGTCACATTTACTCAAAAGTACTATAGTTTCGCAACAAGGTTTTAAACTGAGGCATTTACAATTAACCTGCATAAAACTACTATATAAAAATCTACTCTAGTCATACAGATGAGCACACAAAATCAATATTTCATTGGGTTAACATTGTGTCGCCACGCCGTGATGAGATGAAATTGGAAGTGGTTGAATCCGGTACAGAAGAAACACTGACGATTTACATGATTTGCAGTTGTGTTTTCATTGTATCCGCAAAATCATGCAAAGTGCGGAAAGATAAGAACACTCAAACGTGTTTGGAAAAATTCGTTTTGAATTATGCATTTTGTTCGACTGGACGATATATTCATCGTGTACAAAAGCATATATAAAAAGTTATCGCCCAGGTTTACACAGGCACCTTAAGGCTGTTGGACTAACACTGATAAACAGATTTTTGCGCGGGCGACAAAAAATTTAGAAGTCTGTCAGATAAAAGACCGACCAACCGGAAAACCATAAATTCGCATTAAAAAAATTAATATATGACCTATATAATCGATGAATGTGAAAAGGTTGGCTCAGGGGATATTTCAAAACGGGTTGATTTGGAAGATTATGTGAACGCAACGGTTGCGACGACTTGTGATTGACGTTCACCTTATATCAAATACCTCCCTACTACTTATCAGTAGATGCAAAATTTATCGTTAAAATCTGGTTTGTTCTGCATTCACCGATTTTTGTGAATTTCTTTAACACAATCCTTGAGGCTAACAAACACTTCATATTCTCAACATTTCCAAGAAACCGGTACATTATCCACACCGACCCTAAAGAGTGAAAACCATCTGAAAACGCTGACTTCAGTCGGTCCTTGCTAAGCTCTACCGATCCACACTATCTCATCTAGACGCGTAATTTGTTTATAGAATACAAACACATGAACTGTCTTTTGTAACACTACCAGCTATTCGCGCAACAACCACAACCCTCTTCAGTTGTCGAAGAAACAGCTCAACGGAAATTAGCTTCGCTACCCGATAGACATGGATACCAAACGAATGTATTTTTAAAACAGTCTTCAAAGGCAAAATGATTATCTTATATTGTGGAAACGAGGGTCATATTGGACACTGCTGATAATCAATAACGGAGAAGCCTTACCGTTTACCAGTACCGACACGCTAGTCCATCTTTCTAGATACTAACCAAAGTAACTCCGCTTACGTACGTCATTCGGTTGACCTCGCAGGCCCCTACGTAGGTTGTATATCTAAGATGTCTGGGTTTGGCATTCCAGCCTACAGTCGTGGGAAACCACTCATCCCTTGGATCAGTACATCAAAAGGGACATCAGATATTTCTTCAACTTCCGTCATAAAGAAGCTTTCATGTGGCGTATAGTGGTTCAACGAAGTGGTTCACAACGAAGACGAAACAATTCTGCAGTTAGAAGGCTCCATAGAAATTTAAGGCGAGTGGTCAACCACTCAATAAGTTACCCAAAAAAATGCCAATGGTTTGCAACCCGAATGCTTTTATGCTTTTCACGCTTAAACAGCAAACCGTTACTGGTTGTACAATACGTACGATCAACTTTATTTACAATATCCTCCACCTTCTGCTGCGGAAATTTTCTGTTTGTCGGTAAAACTGCACGACGGGTTGAGACAAACCACTGATAAACAGACTCCTAGAGGTTGACACAAACTCCGATTGTTGGCTGGATTGCTTTTTACACAGATCATACTCCGTTGTCATCAAAGTTAAACTTTTCCTTTGTTCCGGATTATTAGCCAATCAGCCAAGTCGCTAAAATAGTCTATAGATCAGATCACTGAATTCGCCTAATTCAGTCACTCTCGTTGTCCTACCAACCAAAAGAAATGTCTATTTTCATAGTGTGATGGAACCAACACTCTTGTGAACACCTCATTCACTCTTATAACGGGGGCTTCGTTGAACAGCACTGTTCACATGTTTCAGTGAACACTTGGCAAGCGCTAGTTCTACAAAGGTATTGCAGTAAAATTGAGCGATCGTAACATACCACTCATACCACCGCCATTCAGTAGTAGGACCGGAGGATATATTTTGACATCGTACAAGCCGCAGGAAAAATGCTGGAAGGAAAATCAGAGTGCAGCATCGCTCATAGTGGTCCCTGCTACTTAATGGAACTGAGCATTGACGTCTGCGGCAACCGAAAAGGTCTGGAGCCGAATACCGCGTGCAAATGAGTGGTTTTGTTTCAGGTCTTGCTTAAATGCTTAACCCATGTGTGCTTTGTCGAATGAACAACCCTTGTGCCATCCGAGTTCTTGGATCACAACAGTATAATCAATGTCGATCTGTAAACAACTATCCTTGCATAAGACTAAGCGAATAAGTCCTAGAATAGTTTACCACCTCGAATATTGGTGTGTTAAAATAAGGTGTGAAGGTTGTTTGTGATCGATGTTTGTAACATGCGGTAGAAACCAGTAAGCGTGCACGGGTTGAATTTGAATTGTGTAACAAGACGTGCTGCTGTGTTGTTGACACCCTTTCAGGTTTCGTTTGAGTAAGTCATGTGCATGGCCTACTGGGCCTTTGGCTCATGCATGTTTGTGTTGTTTCCTTTTACAAGACTGTTGTTGGAACCCCCTACTTCGGAAGAAAGCTGTCCCCCGGCGTTTTCACGTCGCCCCAGAGTTGGCATGCAAGTGTTACGAGCATTCAGAGTACAAACAGCCGGCCTGTACGTTACACATTGTGTGCTTTAGTAAACAGTCCTTCCTTCAGTGTGCAAAAACTGTGGTGGATCGATCAATTCCGCCATATTGTTTCAGTAGGAGGGAGGGACTAAACTCACTTGAAGCCCGAGAAAATGATTCTTGTGTTACTGTCATAGGTCTGGTTTTTCGACGGAGATACTCAGTACAAAAACTGTCATACTGACAAAAGTATCCCTCTTCTGCATTTTCTTACTGTGCTCCCAAGTTTTGTGGACAGTCGACAAGCAGTTGGTATCATCTCTGTGTTGATTGTACAGTACTTGCGTAAACATGTTTTAAAAACTGTCTAAACATTATCAACATAAAAAATATACGGTAGTATCAAATACGAAGTCCGGTAAACAAGCTCACCTCCAGCTGGAACTTCACGCAACTGAATTTCGATTACATCCGGGTTCATGCATTTGAGGCATACCGAAGATGGAGTACAACAATACTCACAGTGAACAACATTTTGACTTGACTATTGTCTCCCAGTGAAAATTACCAACACTTTCCTAGGAAACGGATATTTAGCTTATCTCCTTGAAATGACTAATTAGACGCCATCAAAAACCTGCACAATCTCCTAGCCACTTGGAAAACGTTCACTCTACTGTGTTTGCTGGTGCACAATTGGAGACCACATGTTTCGTTGACATGCCAACAAGATCTACTCCGATGTGTCTGTCTACCTCACAACCGCCGATTCTATGCGCTGATTCAACTCAAACACATCGTATTCTGGATACCTGCCATTCCATTGGTTGCAACCAACACCGCACATTCACTTGCCCATACTGCTGTTATCATTCAGACTATTAGAGCTTACCAGGACATAGTTTGAGTTAGGAGAGAAGCTGCATGTCAAAAACCAAACGGGAAGCGTGTGTGCGTGCGGTCACCAACAAAGTCTCTAAATATATAATTTGTTGGAGAATGTATATTTGGATGCTTCGCTGTAAGGCAAATAATCGCAGAGGTTGGGAGCCAAGAAATGTTGTACCAATATAAGATGCCTATTCGGTCTGTTGATGTGTTTCAGAATGTTCCGACTGTTCATACGCATGATGTTGTTTTTCTGAAGTGTTTTGGGCTTATCTGACCGCAGCATGTTGAACTCTGTTCAAATTTTAACTGATCTCACATCTTCCTTCATATTTAAATCACCCGTTCACAACAAATATTCCACATCGCCATCGGTTCTTTAATGGGATGCGACCTTTCGTTCCTTGTTGTGTTATCTCATTAATGACCATTTTTAATTGGTCGAAGGAAGACTACTTTCCGACGGTCCACTGGGACTTGTTAGCTTCTGGGGCCATCTCTCTTTAAGACCTATCAAACCGTTCTCTTATAGAATTGATAATTCACTATGTCAGACTACTCTCGACTTCATTACTTAGTGCTGTAACGGCTAAACTGTCTTTTGTGCCCTGTCTATCTTATATACTGACTCTATTTACAGTTCAACTGGTGTATCATTTTTGACTGCATTAACCATACTGTTCAGTGCTCAGCTGATAGTACGTAGTATTCAGCTCACTGTTTCAGTACAGATGAAGTTTCCACGAGGATTGCCAATCAGTCATTCAAGTTATCTGAAGTTAACCGTTCGTTTCGTCGATACCGATTGGTCGCTTGGATTTGGTAAAGATCTGATAGTATCAACTACAAGTTGCCGGTTGATTCTACTATCGGAATGACGTTCACCTCTAAGTTTGACGTTGTTTCGTGATATAATGTAATCAGTTTGAAGTGGTCACAGTACATGAATGTTTTTCGATTGATTTATCATCAATATGAAATTCATTTTTTTGACCAATTCATGTTATTGTTTAGGCATTTATATTTACGTATTCAGGAATCACGTTAACCAGATTGCACCATAGTTTGGAAATGACCCTCTACTTTGTCCATACACGAAATCTGGCCAAAATAACATAACAGAATGAGGTTAATCCTCCAAATTATTTGCAGATAATTTAAATACTGGCTAACAAATTCTAGTATCGGAGTTAATTTCCATAGCGTTTGTTTTTATACAATGGATAGTTTAGGATAACCTGTTCAGTGACACGTTATCGACAATTCCAAAAATGCCAATTCAGTTGATTGGATTAGTAAAAACGCATTCCATTTCCAAGAAAATGTTAGAAAATGCGGTCAAAATAATTGGAGTTTAGTCGTTTCTATTAAAAAAACACACAACGAAAACGACCACATACCTCAACTGTATATTAACCGGTTACTCTGGTTATTCAACAGAAAAAAGCATTCCAGATGAAGTAACCAATCACTGCCTCACAAAACAGCGAAAGTTCAGCAGGAAGTGAGCTCATTAAAACAAGTGGGGCTAAATAGAGATAAGACTCAGACAAACAATAACAGGTGAAGAACTTGTTAGTAAATATGTAATGAGTTTCAGAAATGTGATGAACCCTGGGAATTACATCTTCTGCATTTGATCCTATTGCAAAACTGCAAGCAGCATAATGTAGAAGGGAGTCAGAATCGACGTTTCACAAACAAACCAATGACTTCAACATTCACAGTCTTATCACACATACCAAACAAAATTCCTTAATTCCAACACTGGACCCCAAAAGCCAGCATAGCTTTCTATGCACCTGACTCAAGGAAGTTATCAGAAGAATATAAATGAGATTTTAAATCGATCTTTTATCCACAAGTATCAACTTCCGTCATAGCCTTCCAAAAAAGCACAACGATCGCATACAATCTTGTAGTGATTTCACAATCAGTGGTATCGAGTGATTATCTCATCGTGAAATATTTTGGTTACTATGCCTTTTGGATGAGTACCCTAAGAAACAGATGTGCCACAAAGGAAAACGACCCCTTTAACCTACAAATCACACGAAGCAGTATACCATTTTTGAAAAATTCGCAGTCCGGAAAGGTATTCATATAATTACCGTTTCCACACAACGCAAGCAAGATGTTCAACCTGTCTCCAACTACTAATGTTTCGCTCTAGTAACTCAACCGTGTCGTTCACGAAGCTTCAATTCGAACGAAACAGTAACAAAACACTCATTCATAGTATAGCAGGACACTGAAAAGCACCGTACACAGACACTACAGCGGACGTTCACTAAGTATACTTTCATACTCCAATATACATGGATAAGCAGTGTCACTACATTCATAAGTTGTCGATGAGTCTCCGATGCTAGTGACAGCCTACTGGTTTAACTCATTCTGTCCCATACACCACCTTGGTGGTTAGCTCAGGGTGGGTTAATATCCGAGTCGATTTTGTAACACACCGATTTTGCTTTGCTCCAAAACTCGTAGTTCCTCTTTGAGCTCTGAAATCAATTCCAACAAAGTCGATGTCCCTGTAGCTGTATATGACATCTGGTTCGTCTTTTCTGTCCACGAAACTCACAAGCTGGGTTCAATTCCAACTGTGGCAATCACGTGCACTGCAAATAAACCTTAATAAGAGCTAAATTCATGTCTATTGCTTCTTTCTGAAACAAGCTGACTGAAAAGTCGGTGTGAATGGAAAAGCTGCAGTCAACTCTAATTGATGCGTAACTTCAAACCCCAACGCAAGAAGATAGGTTTCTAACCATTACGCGACTTACCAGTGTACATTTCGAGTCTGGAAACCAGTAGCCAAACAATCGTAACGTTGACGTTGGTTTCCACTTACCATTCCTCTATGCCTGAAAGGATACCCACCAGCAATCACTAACCCTTGCTTATATGGCCTAGTAAATGATAATATGCGCCAACGGTACCTGTTGATAACGCGTTTGACAGTCATCACACTCTTCAGTATTTGGAATTTCGTCTAGACAGATGTACTTACGCATGTAGCACCCATGTGTCTGTCAATCCCATGATGATGCTTATTTATAAGTTTTGTTACCCTACAGTACGATGTAAAAATCATAAGATTTTTATAGCTCCCTTCAATATCATTGTTCACTCTTCCTTCGAGATATTAAACCGCAGTCAAGAGGGGTACCACAAGTCCTCTAGTGACAGAGTGGAGCTTAAGGGAAGTGAGCTCATTCGAAAACCACTTCTGCTAAACAGGCATTAGCAAGTTGTTATTTCAAGTTGAACATCACCCACAATTGATCGTAGCTGTCGTATTCAGATAGACTTTCCAGTCGGCCTCTTTCGAACAGTAGAAGCACTAGACTCGTGTTTCGCTCTCAATAGAGCTCGTCAGTAGTATGCGATCAGTGCCAGGATCAGGACTAGAACCGCAGCGATGCTTTCATGAAGCAACTGTGTTGACCACTACGCCATTGACCTCACGTTAAACCCGACCGAATTATCATATGCGAACGCTCACCCACTTCTGCTTGTGAATAATGATCAGGTTGTCCAATCGTCTCGATAGGGGACACAGTTACTGTCTGTTAACTCCAATCGCTAACCCCGCGATTAGGACTTCCTAGACAGGTCGAAATCTCC
>JTDE01000209.1:11768-23528 GCA_014338405.1 Paragonimus skrjabini miyazakii | reverse complement strand
AAAAAGCGTGTTTGTATACAATACTTTATACACATGTACAGAAAACATTCGACCATCACTTCTTCGGGACATTATTTTTAAGAGTGTTTGTAACTTCACACATATATCAAGTTGAAGAAACAACTATGTCAAGTCCAAGGTAAATTGCGTGTGCAATTCCGTGCACACCATGTAGTTAACCATAAAGCAATAGTTTGGTACGAATTTGTTGAAACTGTATGGATGTCGACTAGTCGACTGTTCGTGATACAGTATTGCTTTGAAATCTTTGCCAGCACGTTGCTGAGACTACATTTATCGATGATGAACAGATGTTTTCAAAAACTGTCCTTGAAGGCATGTGAGATTTTTGGGAGAGAAAATTCTAGTGAATTCATCCGATACTGGAATATCAAAATCAAATTCATTCACTGAACACGACGAGATTAGTTCTGAGGATAGTATACATATATAACAAATTACACTGCTGCGGAGTATATTGTAATCCCAATGACCACCTCTTTATGTTTGTGTCACTTTGTCAAACAAAATAGTACACCTACTTCGAAAACTGCGAGTATTTAGGTATATAACTGTCTCGGATCACATACGGATGATGAAGAGGTTTATAACAAAATCACCCTATCAGGTCGTCAATCCTAGTGGACACTTCGTTACGGTAGGGTTTCCTTTCAAGTCCTAAACGGTGTTCATTGTATGGAGGAACTATCGTACTTACTGACATACATAAAAGTGATATCGCCGTAATGTTAGAAACTTGTGAAATGATGGTCTCAAGAAGTGATGATTGGAAACACAAAAATCAACCGTAATACATCCGGTATCGAAGTCCATAAACTGCGTCAACAGAATTTGAAGGGATAAGGTTTTATTTTGCTTCATTCCATTTCACTCCGTTTTATCTGGAACTCATACAGTTACTGTTCGACGGACACCGAGCAGTTTCTTTAAGCTGTCGGTTGAATATTTGTTACTACTCCGTATTATGTGTCTAGTAATCGACTCCGGCTTCAAGGTCATGTTCTGTTTTCGCAGGGTACTTCCTGGATTTGTTTCTCTCAGTCGGTGGAAAGGACGGTGATCCCGCATTCTTTGATACTTTGGATATCTAGGTCGTCTTTGCCATAATCACATTTTGTATTCAACACAAGGGTGTACAGTGTAAAACTCGAAGATGATAGATCACCGCTCTAGTATCGACACAAAAAGTCAGTCTTTGAAATGTCAGAGATTCACTGGGCCAACCAAACGGAAACTGGTCGCTTGTAAAGCGACCAGCGGTCGACACGCAGAGTTGGTAGATCACATCTCGAACGATGCTTCGGTGGATCATGATCACCGAAGGTCACTCAGAACCAACAGTGTCTGGATTTCAGTGCGGTGTTTCTGTTACCACTTTCCTCCTCTACACCACTGTGGTTCGTCTACTTTGCATCATTCCACAAGAGTTACCCAAGATAACATGACCACTATAGTGACGCTCACAGAAGTGTCACACAATATAAACATCTGGCAGTGAATAATTGTAACCAATGTCATGATTAACGCATCACTGCCCTTTTGACACTGCAGTTATGGTAACGTGCGACAAAATTTGCTTGCCAAACAAGTTCAATTACTACTTAAATCAAGGCGCAAATTTTCGATTACTCTTACCGTTGCACTTTGGCATATGAGTTCCAGCTACCTAGTGTATTCACAGTGCAAAAAATTCGATCTACTTTCCTGTTTTTATCTATCAGTGCGCAGGCAAACTGTCCACCCAGATAAACACATATACCAACGAACACACAACGGTACACGACCACATCTGCATCATTTCTGTGTCACTGAGATTGTCATTGTCTGGATCGCATTAATACAACCTGCGAAGTGTGCGGGCGGGGAATGGGGAATCGTTCAACAGACTGCATCAAACTGACAATCAAACGGCACGATTAATACAACTGAAGCAAATAGTGGACAGACTTGACAGTAGACTATCGCAATGTGACAGTTTGTTGCCGCACAGCAACTTGGAAGGACATGTGGCAAATGATGTCTGTGTGTCAACCCATTTGCTCTGAGGATTCGGACACTTGACACAGAACCTGGATTCACCTGTCCGGTAGGTGATATAGGCTGTCACATAAGTAGAATATAGTAACTGGGCCTTAGTTTTCATTTGGATCAGTGGAAAAAAAAACAGGGAAACAAACTGTCGATATTCAATCGAGAAATTAACAAAACGGTCGTTTTCACTTTTGTGAAACAGTCGTCTCCTTGGTTACTGGAACTTGTTCGTCACTAATCTTCTCTATTAAAGTTCATTAATAAATAGTAGGGGGATTGTGGTTTGTACAATTTAGACATCACTCAAAAAGCTGGTGTGTTTCCATGGTTTACTCACCGTGTCTTTTTTGAAAACTAGCAGCATACTCGAGTTTCATTTTTGTTATAGGTCATCAATAGTGCATATACCAGCAGCAAAACTGTGGTCTTGCTTTCATGGGGCAACCGTGTTGACCACTGCGCCATTGACCTCACACTACGCACAACCGAACTATCGTATGAAAACGCTAAGCCGCATTCGCTTCTGAGCGTTCGAATGGGGTTGGCTCAACATGTGTGAATATGGTGGCTGTGAACAGTCTGAGCGATGCTCAATTTGTACTAAAGGTATACTTTATTGCAAAATGCCCCAGTATCGTACGTTCCCCTGAGTCTATGCTGGCTCTCTAAAGAAATAGGGAGTTATCGGTGGAATACTCCACATCGAATGACAGGCAAACTAAGTGTTCCTGGAACGTGAATACCTTCAATCAATATAAGACCGACGCCTTCAGTGTTCTGGTCTCAACGCTCCGCTACAAACCGGGTGATTGAGTTTCCCTCACTCAGGTTGTGTTCGCTCTTCCGCAAGCTAACCAACACTGGGTTGAATGCAACAGTATTTGTCTATCGGCGCCACTACTTCGGATTACTTGACCATTGTGTTTATCACTGATGTGCAATCTGGCAGTTATCTCTCTCCCTCTATGCTGAACAGATATTTTGCTGCGAACAAACAGGGCCGTGTTTTTGAATGGGATTAAAACATTTTGAAAAGTACTGTTAAACTGAAATAATATCTTCCACATCGACAATTCCTTTAATAGGCGATGGTATTTTGATGTTATACACAGTGGTTCCAAGTCAATTGAGCCTATCTTACAATTCAAACCATGGTTTTTATTACAGACACAACAAATAAACTATTTTAATCAGCACAGCTTTTGGAAGTAACACACAACAAAGGCACTGCAGTCAATTGTGAGGTTTCCCCACCAAGTTTGCACTAAGCTTAGAAGTAAGCTATAGTTCGTGTGTGCTTTGATCTTAAGGTAGGGTCTAGACCGAATCAGTTTTATGTCGACGACGAGATCTGTTTATTCGATTGGTTTAGAAAAAGTCACTGACAATTTTGTTTGGGTTACGAACTTCATAATCAAAGGCTTGATCATGTTTTGCTGTCCCAAAGAAAGTGTATTTTTGGGTTTGTTACAGTTTTTCTGGTATGGTTGGCCTTGTATACAGGATGTGATACCAGATGCTAAATTTTATACATTTCGCAGAAAATCGGTCTTAAATTTTCTCTTCTTTGTCTTTTACTGCATTCTGTGAAAAATTTAAAAAAATTCACTTCTGTCTTCACACGTACACGGAGTAAACCGGCTTATTCGCAACCGTTAAGGGATGATTACTGTAATTTACCCCCAGTTGAAACTGGCTGCATGCTTCTTTTGACGGACTGAAACGGAAATTGTTTACTCGCAGTCGTATTATCAGTAAGTTCGTTAAAGTATCCACAGCCTTATTTTCAATGCAATCCGATCACGCAGCACAGGATGTCAACCCCATAAGCAAATCCCCTGTGGTGAATAGGAATGGCAGACAATAGTAGACTTGACGATGGATTAAGATGCGCTGCCCGATAATTTAGGAAATCAAGTCAAATCGAGGTTTATTTCACTCCAGCATTCTACATTCCGCATACGCCGCAAGTGCGACCTTAATCCGTTGGTCTGGTCTTTTCTCGGCCAAACGTGCCAGTAAGATTAAATGTGGAGAAGACACTCCTTCGTCGACCGGCAATATTCTTTATCCGAACTTCTAGTTTGGTCTGCTGGTTATGATTTTTCGCTCCATACTTGAGCTGATACGTGCTGTTCAGCGTTCACTGAGGCTAAACTTATTCACTATGATTGAGACTGATACTTCACTCATTGCTGACGCAAGTCGAGTTCTTGCTTTGAGAACAGCGGGCACACTAACCGGCCTGACGGCTTGGACTTTAAACTTGTTTTAAACAACGCAAGTTGTAAATCTCTAGGCCGAAGAACACTGAAAATGACGAATGTAAAAAGTATAATGAAAATAGTTGCAAAATAAAGTTGTTTGAATGTGTCCATGATTTCTTTTTAGGAATACAATTTTGAAGAAGGGTTACGCAAACATCTCATAGCCATACTGTACAATTGATTCCGAGCTGGACAGTATAACCACAGCATAGTTCTGCTAGTGACTATAATGTGCAAACTGTTTGTCACTACTCTATTACATATTTAAAGTACTCATAATTAAGCACTTACTCGAAGTTGGTCTCACAAGTGTCTGTTGACCTCGTGGTCTCACAGCGATAACCGACCCAGCAAGCAGAGAGATCTTCTGGTACAATCTTAAGCATACTGGGGATTTCGTTGGCTTGTAACCATGCTTCGATGAAAATTCGAAATAATGCCATCAAGACAGCCTGGCGTTAGTTTGTAATCATTTAGATACCTCTTGCGATCAGTATGTCTTTTCTCTGAAACACATTAGATAGGCCGAGAGAGACCCTGTGGATGGAACAACTCGATATACTTTGGTACCCTTTTGTCCTAGAGGCCTCAGGTTGCAACAGTTCGTTATCTCAAGAAACAGTTTTGTTAATATAGATTGAAAATCACCCACAATTGATCGCAGCTGTCGCATTCCCATAGACTTTCCAGTCGGCCCCTTTTGAAAAGAAGCACTAGACTCGAGTTTCGCTCTCATTAAAGCTCGTCAGTAGTGCATATCATCGCCACTGCCGGGACTTGAACCACGGAACCACGTGTCACTAACGTGACTAAACTAAATTAAGTGTGGAGGTGTACGTTGACTTATAGTTTGTAGGTCAGCAACGCGTGAAAAAGACTACGTTTCAAAATGCGATACATTGCTTACATCTCGTGTAGGGCGATTTGGAGCAGTTGACCTTCACTCAAGTTGTCTGTTGCAAATTAAACCGCATATCCTGATGTGTTACTGATTAACAGTTAAGTAGTATAGTTACATGTCATGGAACAAAACTGATGCGGTGTGACTGAAGCGGAACTCGATCTTCGCTCGAAGTATTTTTGGATCAAAACTATTAAAACTTCAACTTAAACAGATGGAGACTTATACTAAGGTGACTGGTTCCACTTAAATTAGCTCTATTAGCTAAGCCAACACCGCCAAATTCATTGAATCAGTAGTGACGGACGATAACTACGAATGTTTTGATTTAGAATGACGTTCATGTTTACCCCGAATGACTAGACCATACCTTAGGTTCATAACACCATTGCTTTTGTTCAGAATCATCTGCTAGCCATAATTTTTTGTGAGTTCAAACAAAGAACAAAACTTGTCATGGAGAAAAGGATGGATCTGAGACTGCTGACAGATAAACGTGAGTTTCAGATAAATTTAACAAGGCAGTGTTAAGAAACTGGATTACTGCCAACATTTCTTTTGTTCCATTGAACCCTCTGTAAATAGTGTTACTGGATTATATTCGAAAATCGTTTTAATGCGCTGACATAAACGTGAGTTACGTGTATTTTGAACAGTGTTGAGGACTTAATGTGATCGTACGAGAGTACAAATCTAATGATTCACGGTCACTTTCCTTGGCAAAAGTAGCTTATGGTAGAATGTTCAAGGCTTTCAAAAATTCACTGAAGGCGATGATCAATATGATAAAACAACTTTGGTGAGACTAGAGAAACAAGGCCATGGGTATGGTATGAGCTAATTTAGAACGATAATTTCGTACAAACGCATCTCTTGATGACCAATGGGTGCCTGCCAAACAACACGCATGAATGGATATCTGTGCCGTGTGCTGATAGCACTGATGCACGATGCGGTGTTGAATAAATTATGCGAAATGTTTTATCATCCTTGACGTTAAACTTTCAACGGTTCCACGACTGAAGCTGACTTGTAGAGGCACCATAAAATTCAATCTTTTATTTGTTACAATCATATTGACAACATTATCGAAGTTGCTTAAACTGTGTATTTCTAGTCAATGCACTGATTTGTTTTAATGAACAGTTTGAAGCCGCTACTTTGAAATACTGTAAGATTTCTAACCTAATTTACTTTCCCTGTAGGTTGGATTATTGTATTACTGTCAATTGTAGAACTCTCAAGGGCTGGAGCCGTATTTTGGAGTATTAGAGCAAAATAATTTCCCGGAAGATCTTTTAAATAGACTGCGTACATGTGGCTGGTTGTTTAATACAACGAGTACTGAATTGTCCAAAAAGAACAACGATTTCATTTTTATGTATCAACACACTGTTGAAGATAAGTAGACTGACTCCTCCCAGTATATTACCAATAATCTTTGCGGTGTATTCTTGTAATATTAGCAATTTTGCTCACACTTTCCAGTTGCAGAGCGTCCACAGTCCTTTATCAAGTTGAGCAAAAGAATTCCAAAGATGTGTCACAAAGATTAAAATCGGCCAAGATAGGTAATAAATATGATGGAATATTGACCGGTCAAGTAAGCACTTGGTACCGAAGAGCAAACAATAACAGACAAACAATAAATTGCTTCATTCATTCAGGACAAGCGAATGTTTCATCAGCGCACGTAAGTAAATCTAAGCCATATCAAGGACTAAAACAGTATAGGCTACAAACGACTTTTATTCTTGTTCTCTACGAGCTTCAATAAAACTTTTTTTGATTTTTTCTCCACCCATGAAAATGCGTGCCACCCTCCAGTTTCCGACATTGACCAGGCATGTTTCGTTTATCCTTAGCACCATGGAATCTAAAGGAAACAAAGTCACAGCATAGCCATCGAGAAGGTATCGAACAAGAAATAAATGAGTATTACCAGACGGAATACCAGTGTCACGACTACTAGTCTACTCACAAATCAGTACTGTACGTCATTGCCAACCAAACTGATTATGGTGTTAGTTGCTGTATGCAACCTGAGCAGAGATTTTAGTTTACTCGTGGCTAAAAGTGCTATCCCTGAAATTTGACTAGACTACAACTAAACACATTAGTTTAGTTGTCATAGCCATGTGGACCTCAATAGACCGTAGGTAACAGTGGCCACAAGCAATGTTGGAAGCAATGGCTGGACACTTTAGTTGTACTGTGACCTGAATTCTCTGAGTCCGTTGTTGATTACGAAGATTATTTAGCGATACCTGAGTCTTACAATTACTTGACTTCATTCAAACCAGACTTATGGTATCGATTGTGAGTAGTATCATAGGGATAACCCAAATAATGAGCCTTGGGACAACTGAATTTGTTGGGGAACTTTGGTCCTGTGTGATAAACTAGCCAAAAATGGTTGTTCAATTTCGTTTAGATGTTATCCATTCCTTTCTCAGAAGTCTAGCATTTTCTTTTGCGGTAAACTAATATGGCCGTATGTGTGTCATAGTCAACTATCAATTTTCTTGCAACTAACGCTCATAAATGGTTTGTCATATCATTAGATGACGATCATAGTCCAGCTTGTTCTCTCATAAGTCCAGCAATTAACTCTTGTGTAAAGTGAACCAGATCTATAATAAAGCAACCTGACTGGAAGGCCAGTAATAGATTGGGTTCACGTGATACAAGCTTCTGGCTGATTTTATTAATGGGCACATTGTCCATAAACAATATGTGCAATAACACACAGTAGACTGCCTTGATGAATCTTGTAGTAACAAAATATACGATTTTTATCCCAGCTTGGTAACATTAGATAAGTAACGATAGGGTTAGGAAGTGTATAGTTGGTAACAAGTATCACGTGACTTTTGTCGCCCAATAACGTACGCATAGATTTAGGGACGGCTTGACCACGTAGTAGCTAGTCATCTGCCACACCAAGCACAGTTTGCCAACGTGGCATCTAATCACTATAAAGACCCGGTTGGATGGATGATGAATTGTTACAGAAAACTCAAGACATCTGTCACTTCGGTTAGTCACTGTGAGTTGAGTACTTCCTCTAGACTGAAGATCTCGCGACTCGAACACTTGGTAGCTAAAAACGTTAGAGGAGATAATGGCGGATAGGGCTTGACGGTATAAATGTTGTTATTGTTTACGTGAGTCTGTTGCGAAGCAAAAAAAAATGACAGTAGTAGAGTGGCAGCGAACACCAGAAGAAATGTTATTTTCATGATAAAGCCTGACTTTCATTTACTGTTTGGCCTTTTGTCTGTAAGAAATGAACGTCTTAATTTCGAAGATTTCGTCATAGGTAGGCGTCTGTTGATAACTAGGTCAAACCCTTTTCTTTTTTTGCCTCCTAGTTATAGCTTGTTATTCTCTTTATTGTTGTATAATAGTTAAACATTCTAATGAGCCATCAATATTTTGTCGTCTAAGACGATGATGATGATGATGATGATGATGATGATGATGATGATGATTATGTTGATGGAAGGAAACGCACCTACACTGGACACGAGTCACTCGATGTTATAGTTACAGTAAAAAAACATCAATACTATTAGCGGAAGACCATAATCTGCATGGATGAGCCATCCAGTATGAGGTTGGCAGATGCGTATCATGTATGTTGTATAGGAAAATTACACACTTCACGAAGGATTTCTAAAGTCATTCATACTTACTCAAATCCAGTTTGTAATGTTGTTCTTTTGTCAAAAAGCGTAGAAGTCTAAATTACAATAATTCACATAGTGTTTGACTACAGTAAAATCCTGAAGTAACTCTAAATAGGCTACCTTTTTCCGTTTGAGATAAAATACGTTTTCTTCGCCTGCTGTTTGTATGAGATTCAACAACCGTACTAGTAATTTTGTATCGTTCCCAAGTGTTCTTTAATTCAAATCATTTTCCAGTCCGCCTAGTTTTCTTTTTACGATGACAAGAGTTCCTCTGACAGAATTATCTCGACGCTACACTAAACAGCACAAACACTCGATATTTTATAGATAGATCTTCATTCACAAGTGATCGCAGCTTTCAACTTCACAGCGACATTTTAACAGATACCTTTTAATGAAATGCTCAAGTTTTGCTCTTGCTAGAGCTCATCAGTCAAGCATACTCTTGAACATTATCAGGATTGGAGTTAACAGACAGTAACTGTGTCTCCATTTCGAGACGATCGGGCAACCTAATCATTACTCACAAGCGAAAGCGGTTGAGTGTTCACATATGATAATTCGGTCGTGCCTAACGTGAGATCAATGGCGCAGTGGTAAACACGGTTGCCTCATGAACAGCATGTCCGTGGTTCAAGTCCCGGGAGTGGCGATGATGTGCACTACTGACGAGCTCTAATGAGAGCGAAACTCGAGTCTAGTGCTTCTTTTCGAAAGGGGCCGACTGGAAAGTCTATGGGGATGCGACAGCTGCGATCAATTGTGGGTGATGTTCAACTTGAACATTATCAGGACAGTTAATGTATTTTCTATCCGGTTGGTGAGGCAATCTGAGTAATACACATACGCAACTGTTGCCGAGTGATGCGTAAGAAAATTCTATCGTGCCCGTAGCTGCTTAATTCAACCTTGACCGGCGTTCAGATTTCAATCGCGATAAGTATGTAACTTGCTGAAGAGTTCTAGCAGGAGAGAAACCCGGGTTCACTGCTTCTTTTTCGGAAGGGGTTGACTGGAAAATTCAATGAAAATGTGGAAAATGCTGTCAAACTTGGGTAGTGTTCAAATTACTGCAACAAAAATTATCTACAACTTCAGTTGTGAAATAAAAACTGCAGTTTGTGAGGATGGGACAGATGTAGTGAGATATTGTTCTGTTGAAAGGCAAAGTTTCCCTAATACATCAGGTAGGGCAGAAGTGGAATGTGAGTTTCATACGTACTGACATAAGACGTTCTTCAGTTCAGCTGTATCCCAAGAAATAAACCTAACCACATCACAAACTAGCCACCATTCTTCTTTCCTTCATAGTGAAATATAATATCGTTCTTTCCTTGATTCGTCCCAGTGAAAACTCATTAATCGTGACTTTCCAAGTTGGTTTTATCACCTTCTTTAGTCATCAATGGAGGTTAGGTGAGTCTAGTTGATTAATTTGGCAAGATTGTATGGAAGACCCCAAGTTGAGTCAGAAAAATCCATACCATTCCAACCAACCATTTCTTGTGTGAAAAATGCCATATTCAACGTTTGTTTTAATGCGCTGATTACAAAAAATATGACTAACATTTCCTGGATTCGTAGTGGAAATTTGTGTACATCAGGTTGCGCTCGATTTTATTTCCGGCAACCTGCTGTTAGCATCGCAGTTTAATTTGACAATTTATGTCTGGTTTCTGCCCGTCAAACAATCACAAACAAGTGAAGCTTGTCTATAATTAGGTTGAATAATTTCATCGTAGTACGGCATTGATTTTTTGCAGTGATGCTCCGATTTGGAATTCGTTACTTTGTACGTGTTGGTCAATCGATCTTTAATGTTAGTCAATTCAAAGGATGTTTAGCCCTGCTTCCGTTAAATTAGATATGGCATCCAAGTTGTTGGTTGATTAGTCCAACCTGTAAACACTCGAAGTTTCAATGTTCCCTTCAGTTGAGTTTTAAATGTAGGCATGAAAAACATGATCTGCTTGCACGCAATATCGTATGGTTTAGAAACATAACAGATACGTGTGGTTGCATACTGTAGTATGTTTAAAAAGATACTTAGCAACATAACTACTTTTTGTCTTAGTGGACTAAATTCTAGGTCACGTTTTCTGTTACGGAAAATCGTAAAAATTACACGTCCACTAAATTAAGATGAGTTTTGCCTTTTTGGTGGGAATATCTGTATCTACTCCTTGATTTACAGTTTGCTTCCGAATGTTTACATATATGAATCCTGCAGAATGATGTAAATTTTGTTTCAATCTATCCAATCAACATGGCTGGACAACAACAGATTATATGAGGAGACCGACTGTATGGTTACTGAATGGATTGGAGGGTGTAACTCCATTTGCGTTTTATTTCTGAGAATATCCGACTGAAATGATGAACAAGAACGGTTCGAAACAGAGAATATGATCACATAAATCATCTTGAACAAATACCTGGTTGTCGCTGAAGAGAACTTTTCAAAGACTTGTACCTATGAGCAAGGTTTGTACATCTGATTAACAATGTGAATGTTTTCCTGATGTTTGTTTCGAAACGTACGTACAGTCAGTTTAGAGTAGAATCACATCCTATGGTCGATTATAAGCCTCAATCTTCTCTTTGGCAATACAAAATGACGCCAGATCTTATGAACAGTCCACTGACCAAGATGACAGATCTTTCAGCTAATATACACTAGGATGAATATGCGCGCAAATGGCTACTTAATGAAATTCCTTGTTGTGTTGTTCAGATGAGTATGGTAACATCAGTGCCAAATGAACTTACCAGATTCACGGTTCGATTTTGGTTCAACTGGCACATGGTGCATGCATATATTGTAATGGATAACTGGACCCCACTG
>JTDE01000209.1:0-11668 GCA_014338405.1 Paragonimus skrjabini miyazakii | reverse complement strand
TCCTGGGCTGATGCTCAATGTCACCAGGTTGGTGAAACTTACACATTCGAATGTGTTGTGAACAAATTGTTTCGACTTGTCTCAATGCAATTACACTGACTTCAAAGCGTTCCGTTAAAGTTTTTCTTTTAAAAGACTGTGTCGTGAATTTTCATTTCTGGACAAACGTGCGAGTTTAGCATGAACGAAATAATAATCAACTGACAGGGTGTCGAATGGTGTGGCTTATAAAACGGTTGATTTGCATTTTTAACGAGTTGAGGGGTTCACTATAGAATATCTTCACCAACTAACTTGACAATGAAATGGAAAAGTTGAGCGTTGTGTTTCAGTTAGTTGGATGAAATAACCCACGTGGATCGGAACAAGATAAAGTTCGTTTGCCCTCTGTCCATTTGTTAACCTGCTTTCCATAAAACAAAGTTGATCCTGTTAAATTCTGGCATGGCAACTTTGAAAAATGTCAAACATCACTTCTCAAACCAGGTTTCATGTGTACGTGAGTTTTCTGTGAGTAAATTAACTGTGCGGTTTCAGTCATTCAACCGTAAACATTTGGAAACCAGCTAACTGAAAATAATACGACGTTACAGGTAAGACTGTTGTACATTCCAAGCGAAGGTAACTTGCAGTGGCTGAAACTTAGGAAGTTGCAATTTGCTCGTTACTGTGGGTTACTAACATCCCAGTCACAATGTTTAAACTATGTGATTAACTTCCTACTACATTTGGAACAAATAACTGCAAGTTGTTAATAAACGTTTATTGATTTTAGTCCAAATGAGCCGTGTAAACAACACAGTGAAACGTTCCTATCAGGCGGCAGTTCGAGCTTATACATAGCTGCAAGAAAATTTCTCTGACGGATCTGTTGACTGTTTATGGGGTCCGGGGCCACCACTTTTTTGTTTTAATCCTTCTCTACTTCACTGTTACATTAGTTAAAGTTAGAGATATAATAGTCCATGTGATGTGGGATCATTATCCATACATCAGACCTTTGGGTACTTCCGTCCATTGTATGGATGAGTATGACAAATGATTACTAGGTCCGAAGTTGAGTTCATTTGACATTATGATTTCAGATGATCTGGAACCGAAACATTGTTGCATCATACATAGTGTTTCTGATTGTTTTCATCACAATCGTTTTCATGTGAGTTGCCTGCAAGTGTTTCTAGCTATAGGGTAGTAAGCTCTATAGTTCTCTTTAGGGGTTGGGGGTAGATAGTAACAGAATAGTTCGCAGTAAATTTCCTAACGCTTTCTATCAACTTCTTATTAACACTCAGAGTATAGCATTTAGCAAAACTCTCTAGAGTTGTTATAATCCATTCTGCAGTTACTTTACTTTGTTCTGAACTAAGTGATTGACTGAACGGTTTTAAACACAATCTTTAATTGTCTTCTGATCTGAGATCAATAAAATAAGACTATGTGAGATTTCCGGAATACTACTTAAGTTGTACTACTGTTATATTGTTTATTGGACCATACTAGATCACTCCATGAGGACATGTTTAGGCATGTAGGTGGATGACGGAACCATGACCGCAACTTACGTGATGGTCTGCACAGTTGCATGAAGACTAGTGTCGGAATTCATTTGACGCGCTGTCCAGAGAGTAGATCAACTCAAAGTATGTGGACGAAGCGTCTATGTAGTCCCAGTACTGATGGAGTTGAGTAAGAAGCAACATTTACTATCTGCGAAGCATCGTAATTTCTGTTCATTACTACAGCAGAATCAGACGAAAAATGGAAAGCCATTCTCATCTGTTTACAGATGTCATCTTAACAGAAGTATATCAGCCAGTTCAAACTCCACAATTTTCTCAAATGAGATACTTGAAACGTTTGAAAAACGTCCCGAAGTTACCATAATCTATTTAACTACAGTCTAACTCAAGATGAAGCAGCTTCTGAGAAACTACTTGAATACTGAGGACCAACGATAATTTGAAATGCATCAACGATGTTCCCTACCACAGACAGATTCGTTGACACAACGCCAACATCAAATAAAACTATTTAATTACAAGTTAGACTGCAACAGTCTATTTCAAAACGCTCTCTCCTAATCTACGTGCAGGAAGTACACATTTTACGAGCAGGTTACAACAAAGTGTGAACAAGGAAATGTTTTTGCTGTATGGGAGAAAATTTTACTTCTGAGTAAATACATCTCAGGCATTCAACATGGAGGAAAAAATTGATCAGAACCTCGTCAACCACGATTGAAAGATGCTCCAAAAATACAAAAGAATGGTATCCCCGTTGAGATCCACTTTATTCAGAAGTACGTGAAGATGACACAGACCTGTCACATTCCAACCTAATAGATAGCATGTAAAGGACTTCTTCTAAGTGATAAAATTTACAGAAAATATATTTTCTTCTATAATTCGATTTTTTCTAAGTGATACAATCTACAGAAAACCTATTTTCCCTTATAATTCGGTTTCGTATATCCTTATCGATTATCTCGGATAACCTACTTCTTTGTACGCAGAGGATATAGTTCCTATTTTGAATGATTCTATTAAAAGAAGATAGGAAATGTTGAGACGAGTAGTCCAATGAATCAATCAATGATGCGTCTACCTGTCTGAAACGCAACTGTCTGCGATTAATATCGATGCCTGCTTCTATCAATGATATGTAGATGATATTTTAATTTCGACGTCTAAATAGTTCTCTCGTATTCAAGTTTTCGAATTTCATTTGTAAGAATGTTTTTTTTACAAAAAATAATCAAACGATAGCTTATCTTTTCCCGATAAGTAAAGTTCATTACAACTCAGGTGACACAAGTCCACTCAGAACGATCAACATTTAAATGTTTCCTCTTTTGCGCTGTTTGTTTAAAAACAAGACCTGGAAACGACATTGTTTCCCAGATCCCGATAGGTTTGTACTGAACATTGCTCATATGGAAATGTTGATATTTGTGGTTCAAATGGTTAAGCTGGGTGTTTTTCTTAAATTTACTGCAAGAAATGGTCAATGTAAACTGCTTTATGCGGATCCGAAGAAGCATGCTTGTTGAACCATTTTGAATTGAGAAGGTCGTACAACAAAATCTCGGTTGCAGCAATCAGGCAAGAGTGTTGTTCAGTATGCCTAACGAAATATTCTGCAGCCCATGTAAACTGTCAATCCATTTGCAGTTAAAGTGATGTTTACATGGACAGAACAGATCGATGCTTCTCCGGGTTCTGGTAAGGGAATCCACTATTCACAAGCTCTACCAAGGGAGAAACCCGAGTAGAGTGCTTCTTTTCCAAAAGTGTTGACAGAAACGTCTACGTGAACGGGAAAACTTCGATCATTTGTAAGTGTCATTCAGTGGATATCAACTAAATCCATACTACTTACCAGTAAGCACAATAACAGAAAGTTTAGTGTCTTCTGTGATTTAGACTCAATCAGAAGATCTAAACGTGAGGTCATCAAGTTGAGTTGACAGGATCCATGCTGTATCGCCCCTCGAAGCGGCCTGGCAATCTCCATCTCTCACTAGCGATTACGCTTGAGGATTTAGACATGAAAATTCAGTCATGCTTAATATGTCATTGGTGCGGTGGCCAACACGACTGTTCATAATGTTAGTCTCACTCGCACTTTACACCACGTTCGACTTCGTGTTACTTTTTCTTGCGTTTTTGAGCACTGTAGCAGTCAAAATGAAAATTTATCACACATAATTCAATCTGCCGAAATTTCATTTTTAGTGTTTCTCAGGCTTGATCTCCTCATCTCTTGTTTCTTCATACCCGACTTTAACGGGCCCCATACTTAGTTATGTTTTCAACCCAGGACACAAAATTTCCTGGGGCTGTGAAGTGTGGAAGTGGAGGAATGAACCACTCCAGCTGGCCACAGAAATGAACAGGCAATGACAATCAGTTAGGTGAACAGAGCCCAGAAGAAATTAAATGTGATCTCACATAATTGTAGCAAGTCAACTGATTGGCACTGCCCCTATCCAAGTGTACAATGCTCTATCTACAATATACACTTATAGATGGCAAACTCCTCGTTTACAATCATTTTTGATGGGACAGACAATGTTGTTACTGAAAGTTCAATCTTTCAACAGGATGCCTTTTCTAGGCCAATGGCGGATTCAATTCTTGTGTGAGGGTAGTTTCAGTTCGCAGCAGATGATCTACTTGAAGTAATGCTACCTAAAAATATCGTGAATGTGTGTAATGGTTCATCGGACAATGCAATTTGTCTAAGCTTGGTTTATTTACGGGAATATGCCAAACCCGTTTACCAACGAAATTCAATGTTATAAAACTCATCTACATCGGATAAAGTGCAGCTGAAGCTTTAAACGACATCGACAATTTATGATTAAGCCATTTAATTGGGACAATGCATCAGTGGTAGCCAAGGCTCCGGACGTGATCGAATGTGAACGACGGTTATGGAGTAAAGGCAACAGATTGTTCTCTTTTAATCATACGGTGCCTCAGCTAGACTACGATTGTCGTATAACGCTGAGTGCTACAAACAGCTTTGTGTTTTCTTTAGTAAACAAACTGAATCCCAACAAACACCTTAGAGTTTATACTGTTCATATTGAAGATAGAATCACTCAACTGTAAATTCAATCTTCCTCGTAAGTGTTTTCATCGGAAGTGGGTAAAAATTAGGCCTCAACCTTTGCGAGTCTATATTGTGTTAGTACTTCTGTTCAGCAAGCTTGGATGAGTATAGCTATCCATCCAGATAGTTCCCCACATTGACTTAAGCAGCGGTACACGTAGGCTCCTCAACTGGTAGCTGATCCATCCAGCTCTAAACATGGAACCTCCTATAACATACTGTGACGTAAGGTTCAATACTTCAGTCTAAATAGCTTGAATTCGTTTGCTATTATGACAAACAGTGGTGTACAACACCTTATGGTTCAATTCAGTCTTTGTATTCTTTAAGAGTTCACCCAAAGTGATGCACCTCTTGCCCCTGGATCGTATGATGTAGCTCTCGAAGATTGTCACTAAGTACAATGGAGATGGCAATTGTTCATGAACAGACAGAGTTGCTATTCTACTGTTTTTGAGCTATCGATCTTGTTTGCTGACCTACTAAAAATAGTAGTCTAACGCTTCATCCGCGATTACCTGACATTTAATTCACCCCTTGAGTCATTACATATGGGGTGAGTGTCCCATGATTAACACGCTAAAATTCATTTGCTTGTAGGATGTTATGATTTATTGAAATCCAACGTCATCTAGACTATAGTTTTTGTCTTTTGCCTACAACACCTTACACTTTGTATATATTGAACAAACAAAGTGCCAGACAAAACGTGAATTGCCAATAGCTGGGACAGTTGCAAGAAATTACTGGCTGGCCATATAAAGTGGCTTTTGATCAATAGTCGTTAGAGAAACGTGCTAGCTACTTTCCTGAAAAAACTCTTTGAAATGCATGGTGATAATTTATTCAGCCTTCCTTTGTTTTTGATCCATGTATTGTTGTGATGTGTGCAGATGTTAGGCATGTCCAGTTATCAAATTCCATTGATTAATTTCGTCAATTAATGTATAATATTGACCAGTACAACAATTTAATGACTACAATAGGAAATATTGTTAACACATTGTTAAAAAATTTGTGTGAGGTCTGTGATTTTCTTTGACCAAGGAACCATACACTAAATATAAAATGCTACCAAGCAAACTTGAACATTGATAAAACACTTCGCTCATCAGACTTCATTTTTGTTAACCCAAGTGTTTCAATCTAAACCCAGCTGTTCTGACCACTGGATTAAGGCGTTTAGTCCAACCAAGTGCATCAGGTGTAGATAGAGTTCCATTGATTTTGTGGAAGGAATGTGTTGATTGGTTGGTTTTCTCATTGGCTTGCATGCTTAAAAGGAGAACAACACAGCACAACTTGCAAAACTATTAACTAAGAATGCACGCTACTGGTAGTTCGAAATAGAAATCCAATAGCCTATGCTTGATGACGTACTCCTCTGATGTTCTTATCGATTTGTTGTTGCAAGTACTTTTAAAAATCTACAATTCCCTTAGTAAACCTCCTGGTAGATAGACATGGCTGTTGTTTGTTTGGTTCCCTCAGTCCCCCTTATGCCAGTCACATATGGCAAAATTGGATAATGGTGATGATTTTGTTGTCTTGACAACAGTAAAATGTCTTTGAGTTACAACATTGTTGTGTGATAATACGAGCTGTGTGTGGAGGTGAACTGAATCAAATACGCTTAAACAAATCGACCTCTATTTCCACGGTATATTCATCTCGACTCCCATGTTTTTCAACGCAAACAATACCTTGGTAATTGTGGACGGTTTCACATACTTGAGTAGAATTATCTCGTCAGTCTACGATATTTCTGTTGAGTTGTCAGCGAGACCAGCAATTATACATGTTACATTCGCCAACATAGGTCACCTGAAGCGTCAAAAAGACATCCGATTGACGTCAGAAGGAAATGAGGGTGCGTTTTGTTTTCTTCCATAATTCTAAAACCTTGCCTGTTTGAAACGAAGGTATCAACAGATTTGCCGTGTTTGATCATCGTTTCCCCGGTCATTTAGTTAACATCAAGTGAGATTATCGGGTGAGTAACATGACCGTTTGCTAGTGTTTACTTCAGAACGTTCGGGTCACGTGATCTTTTAGGCAGCCAATCAGGCTGTACAAATTGCCATGGCCAGGTTAAGTACTGTTCATGCCGGCTGAGTGTTTTTCGCATCGGGCCTTAGTTATTGAGACTGTCAGCAAATGGGTACAGTCTTGACGTGGTCAAAGAACAAAGCAGTCCCGAAACATGAAGGCTATGACTAGTGCAGTGAAGATGAGCGATCGTAATATACTACTCATACCACTGCTATTCAGTAGTAGGATCAGAGCATATATTTTGACATCGTACAAGCCGCAGGAAAAATGCAATAAGAAACATCGGAGTGCAGCATCACCCCCAAGTAATCCCTGTTACTTAAATGAACTGAGCATTGACGTCTGCGGCAACCGAGACGGTCTGGGGTCGAATACCGCGTAGAAATTAGTGGTTTTGCTTCTGGTCTTGTTTAAACGCTTATCCCATGTGTTGCTTTGCCGAATAAACGACTCTTTTGCCATCCGCGTTCTTGGATCACAACAATTGGTGCCGTGACCAGGATTAGAGGATGAGGATCCCGTGGCCGTAGCCGTTCGAGGATGGGGACGTCCGGAGCTTCCTGGAGGACTTCGAGGACGTGGCGGAGACGGTCGGAGTCAATACCGACCGGGTGAAGATGGCGGCCCTGCGATGCTGCACTCTGATGTTCCTTCCTGCATTTTTCCTGCGGCTTGTACGATGTCAAAATATATGCTCTGGTCTTACTACTGAATGGCAGTGGTATGAGTAGTATATTACGATCGCTCATCTTCACTGCACTAGTACACTGGGTCAAGTAGATAGGTGCAGCCTGCCTGGCTCGGGACCTCGTGAGCATACAAATCGTTAGTGGAACATGCTATCCGAGATATCAGCATGTCGAAGTCAATGATGTATCTGTATGCACGCCATTTCCAGTCCTTCTGCCTGGATGTTTTTTCATCCAGTTTTATCCTTTTCTTCTTCCATGTTGTTTTCCGTTATTGTTGCATCGAACGGTATTTCCAGGCATGATGCCACCGAGCCGAATTCAAGACTGTAATTAATGGTAAATGAAGCGAATATATCACACCGAATAGTAACAGCTTATTTAGTAATTCGTAAAAAGATGACATTCTTCAGAACGCATTTCTTTCACTATTAGCCATTATTATATGAACATCAAATCAACCTTTCCTGGACTTCACCTCCTCAATGGAAAACACGGATAAAGAATGCAAATGATCTGTCATCGGAATTGTCCTCGGTGTTCTGTCAGACTACCATAGCTAATCCATAGTGTACATGCATAATGTTTAATCTCACCCACAAACTCAGACTGCTGGGCCGCTTCAAGTGTGTATATTGTACGGTCTTCCATGAAAACGTTGAACAGCACGTAGCAATAAACCAACAATCCCAAATGGTCAAAACAAGATTGGTTCACAATACTAAGGTACTATTGAACAAATAATCGAAGTTAATAATTAGACAACCTCAACAATTTCGATCGACGAATCGTTTCCGGGAGATAATTACAGTTTGATGCCAACTAGGTTAAAGATGAACTGTAAGCACATAATATGACATTCATACCCAACAGAGTTCTTTCGAGCAGTCAACAGGTTCAAAAACAATAGGGATGAGTCAAGCTCCTAAAAGGCGATACACGCACCACTCAAGCAAAGTACAACAAACGACAACTGGCTATTTGCACAACTGTCAATTGACGCGATATAACAAAAACATCTGAACCAAGGTCAACTGACGATGAGAAACAGGAGAGGTAGAATATACAGGGATAAACATTTGAGGGGAAATATATTTAGGTCGGATTTTCACTTGATTGAACTTCGAAAGTCAGTACATATATTCGTGTGTAGTTCATCGTAGATGTTTGACTGGTTGTTCTTAACACACAGAGACTTCTGTTAAGAACATGATAAGTTAACTTCACATAGCACCGTACGATACACATATCTTCATCACCCAGTCCATTCTTGCTCTTTTGATTCTCTTCCGAGGAACATGAAAGGAATCCCTATGTTAGTTAGGTATCGTCGCATTCTGCCTAAACAAACCGAACAGTCGTTGAGTCCAGCTATCGTACTGCCAGAATCTAGGTGTTTCCGTCTTCATATTGATTAGTTAATTATGGTGGCGTCAATTTCTTGTTTGGTATGGTTAATTTTACACATAGCTGCCGATGGGTCAACAGAATACGTGCGATTTCTTGAAACGTTTACAATCCATACAAAATGAGTTTTCCCGTACGCAGAAGGCAGCAGGAGGATGGTTGCATATTAGATGACTTTGATCGAATGGCGCACTAGGAGAATGTGAAGACGGAAGTAGAATCAAATCCAGCTCATGCAGTGTGTGTCACTCTTCTCTGCCAGTGGTCATTTTCGATAAATCAACACCCGGAAGATGTTTGGAACTACATGCTATTCAGGAAGGTTCAGTTTTCTTGTTAAAACTTAATGCCTTTTGTATCATTTCAATTCTTTTCTATATCTCCCATACCAAGGGCCTGTCAAAATTATGCGGGTTTTGTCAGCATCGTGACAACACAGAGTTTAGAGTGCGAAAATATCAAACGTGATCTGACCTTGCTGAATGTGGACTGCGTATCGATCGCATAATGTTACCGTATTTGGATTAAGTCACTTTACTGTTAGATGAGTCGACTGGCTGAACGTTCAGTGACATTTTCTGTCATCCATCGGCTACCTTATCAATTTGTGTTTTGCTTTTGGTATGTGTACGTGAAATACTTTGCAGTAAGGCGAGATATGTTTGAATATAAATTCACTCCAGTTGCAATTATCCTTGTCATCTTGATGAACAACAACCAGGTGCTAATTCAACAGGATGAACTGACATGTTCTTCACCCCGAGTAAGGGGGGAATATTTACAAGTGGTTTTACCCATTTATCTTCAATGTTCGCTGAACCAAGCCCCATGTCCACATCGAGATTTGCTGAATATCTGAATACCTTAGGGTCATACACAAGTCGTCGCTCAAAATCACTGGCAGTTCCTCGTCATTTTGTAAGTCTGGGATCTATGGGTTCACACTGGTTTACTCTCCCTTGGTTCAAAGAACAGTTGGCGAAAACTTTCTTCTTTCACACTCTGATTAAAACTCTCTTTGTTTCAAGTGGATTTACTGTACTGTCCCCAGTCGCCTGAACTCATGTGGCAAGTCAGTCTATAATGTTACATCGGATAACTTCTATTGTCTTCATAACATGTTTAGGCTACAGCAACACCAAACATTCCTTCTGCTGTCTACATGTACACAGGTCTACCCACAAAGTATCAATTCTCTCTCACATCCCATCACGACTTGCAAAATAATCACAAATTGTGACAAAAGAGTAAAGAACAGTTACTCAACAAATTAGTTCAACCACTAAATTTGAACAACAGGAGAATTCTGGTCCAAGTTTAAAATGTTCTATTATATCACCCCAACAATAAACGTTCGTAAAATAACAGAAGTCAATTCTCTTTGTTATCAATCAGTTACATTTGAATTTTGTTGTTATATACACCATTGTTTGTTTGTTTGTCGAATAAAATAAACTGTAATCAAAATGGTCGACATTCCTACAGACTAGTGAAGAAACATTTGGATAAAATTATACATATCTTTTTGAATAGGAAAATTTACAACTTTAGAAATTAGTGGTTATTATTCTGTATGTACAAAATCGAGACATTTTTGGATTAGATTTAAACTGTATTTTGTGAAGCGAAAAAAAACAATGCGGAAAATTGATCTAAAACGTTGATTCGTGACTATATTATATTACGTGAACTAGAATGTATTCATTGATTTCAGCAATCGTTGTTGTTGTTGCACCCACGTTCCATCAAACGGAGAAAGTCGATTTAAAAAAACAAATATCTTATTGATGTCAGATTTAACAAGATGTGACAACTTGTAAAGACTACTGTCTTCTCTAAACGGAAAATATGAAAATTGTTCCGCGTGAAAAACACTGACAGAGGAATCGGGAGAACTTGATGCAGGATAGTGATAGCAAACGTACTATTAATGGAACGAGTTGAGATGAATTCACTAAAAGTACACAATAAGACGGATCACCTACGAACCTATTCGGTAAAAATAAAACAATTTTGAGGATTATTTCAAGAAACAATTAGAAAAATCAATGGATTGCAGAATAGAAGGAGATTTAAATTCATTTTCGGCAAGTAAAACCGTTCGTTCTAATTTTGGTAACCGATACACTTCTAAGATGCCACGTGTCTTCGTAAATAACCTTGATGATTTCCACTAATACGGAATACTGTTTACCAAAGGAGCACTGAATTTACATTAAGCTTCAATTGTTAGTTCACACGTGATTCACACGTAAAGATACCATGCACACGGACAAGTCTACTTAGTCAATTACTGGAAAATTGAAAACTAATTTGTCGTAAAACATGACGGAGTATACGGTTATTTTACTGTATAGTGCATTGTGTAACTGTTCACCATAGTTATAATGTATAGTTTTTCTACTCAGACAGCTCAAATTTAGTATAGAATAAGCATTACCTTACGCCACTATCACCTGACAGCTCAGATATGGGTTTCATTGCATTGTTTTTTCTCAAGCTTGAAGTGTCACTTTGTTCAATCATTCACTTAGTCAGTTCCACACGGTGCTGACAGAAGAGTTTGTTATTTTTTGGCTAGTTGTATCGACTACATCGATCACTTAGTGAAGTTCATGCCATCAGATTTGACGTGATTGATCGGAACGAATGGGACAGAGATGTATAGTATTGATGACAAATTGCGCTGGACACACATGAGCTTTATAAATAATGTCTATATTCATATAAAATACACAACTGCTTGTGAAATAATCACCATTGAGTTAGCTACACTTTTGCATGGTAAATTTCGAATGTTTAATTTGATGAAACATGTTTTGCTTTGCTTGTTGAAAGTTGATCCTGTAGTTTCTTCCCGTCCATCTCTTCCTGCGTGCGGTGCACACATGACTAATTTTGTG
>JTDE01000208.1:312654-339178 GCA_014338405.1 Paragonimus skrjabini miyazakii | reverse complement strand
GTAAGTCGTGTGCATGGCTTACTGGGCCTTTGGCTCATGTTTGTTTCTTTTTGTTTCCTTTTACAGGATTGTTGCTAGAACCCCCTACTGCGGAAGAACGCTGTCCTTTGGTGTCTCCACATAGCCCCAAAGTTGGTCCGAAAGTGTAACGGACAACCCGAGGAGAAACAGCCGGCTCGCATGCTACATACCGACGAACTACACAATTGCCTAATAACTGTCTACTGTTGTGGCCATTTACTCCCAGCGGATAGCCTTCAGCTGGGACAATGACGAATCGCACATCCTTCCCTTTTTTCGCTTCATTTCCTAAATATCTGCTCAGACAAATAACAGTGACCAGGAAACCGGTATAGTCAGCCTTCAGATTTCATCAGTTAGGCATGAAGAAAGCAAATGCCTAAGTCATTTGTTGAATCGTGGATTTGAAATGAAAGGAGTGAAACGGTAGCAAGAAGTAACTATCATTCAAATAGCAAAATTCATGGTATTGCGGGACAAAACCTCTACAAGTTCTCGTTCATTATTTCGGTGCACCTGAATTTTGTTGAGTCGATTCAAACTGATGCAACTCAAGGTGATTATAACCAGCGGTAATTTGTCGAAGATATTGGTTTGGGAGAAGTTATGTTTCTTTATCGCGTCCAGTTAGCAATGCTTGCATTTTAAATCAAAATTAGCTATTCATTTTTGTATAGCATTTCTCCGAGCTTTGAAAAATACAAGACTAATGGAACAAAGTTTTGGACGGTTTATATTCACTCGGTTTAACTAAATATGTATTTTTAGACAGACGCTAGAAGTATGCTATCAATATAGAGACACATGTAAGCCGAGTGTGTTATTTCGTAGACTGTGATTATTGTCAGTTTTTGTTCGCGACGCGATGAGTTGGGATTCGACTCCGTAAATTACAGACTTTTCCCAAATAGCACGCCCCATATGGTCCCCTAGGGGACCCCGGGGGGCTTTTGGGGGCTGGCGTGGGGTAAAAATGGGGTATGACCGATGGACCTCACGTGGGACCCATGGGGGCAAAATGGGGGCTGGCTGTAAAGGCGTTTCACTGCGCAAAAGCTCAGCTACGAACCCGATTTCTCTCAAGTACTACGCACTATTCTCTCAGTTCTTCTCATATAATTACTTCACCGCATACGCATTGGTCCTTGTTCTACCGGACGACCCGCCAATGCAAGACTACAAGGGACAATGAACGAAAGATTGTGAATGCATGCACATTTATTGTCAATCATCGTCAATGTACAATATGGTTGTTCGGATTAGTACACTGGTTTCTTTCCATACAACTGGTTGACAATGCAAGTCATATATTCGTTCACTTATCTTCATTGCCCATAAAGATGGTCTGTCTTCGAAGAGTTTCTGCAAGGTGACGGATAGGATATTGTAAGTGAGGACGTCAGTGAAGCAGATTAACATAGTGTTGCAGCTTATGTGGATAAAAATGCATAAACAAACATCTATAGTGATTGCACAACCAGCGGTAGCTAATGTTCGGAAGGCAACTAGATAAAAGCGATAACTGGAATCGAGTTGACGGTCGGAAAATGGGGACAATTAACTAAATAGCGTATATAAGACTGTTGTGGACGTAAACACTATATAAAACTTGGGTGTGAACACGAGGCTGAATGTGATAAAACCGAAAGCAAATGACTCACAATAGTTCGTAAAGGTGGTTTGTTCAGGGTTTCACTATAGTGAACAAAGGTTTCCAATGGATGCGCTCTGTCGTGTTGATCCAAGGAGATTCTCGATCACAGCGGAGATAATCGCAACGGCACATGAACTCGGAGATATGCTGAAATCAATGGATGACTGCCTTAGCCTTCTACTCTACAAAAATCAACAAATAAGCGACAAGAAACGCAGAAAGAAGGCGGGGCTCGCGACATCAGAGAAATACTTTGTATTATTGATTTATTCAGTCCACATTGATTAAACGTCAAGTGTACATATGAGTTTGAAGAGATTGGAAGTTGTGAAGAACAATAAAAAGGATTAAACACAAAATACTGTACAAAGAAACGGAATTACGTTGCATGAACCTCCTACACTTCCGGTAAATAGTTGACACCGAGCAGCGATCTTTTATTTTCTGCTGAACGTAATCAATATTGCACGACAACACAACGACACCCAAAAACCGTTCACCACAACCTACCGCGTTCTAAGTTAAACCAAGCTAAGCACAATAATTTATGATCGATTAGTGCATTAAAACAAAACACGGATGTCAGACATAATAACATATAGGCGATAAAAGTAACAACGGAAGCAGAGACATTTCAAGAAATATACAGCATAGGATAATGTCTTGTACTTACCAAGAAAAACTCACTTTTATACAAAGCCCCATTTTGACCCCAAAAAGCCCCCATTTTGCCCCATTAAAAATGGGGCTGTGTGCTGCTTGGGTTAGTATTAAAGTTGGAAGCATTCAATATATCTCCAGGTGTTTTAGCGTGGGTGAAAGAGTTCCTACATAATAAGAGTTTCTACTTGCAGGTGGATGGCTCCAAGTCACACATTGCACGTGCCACAATGGGATGGTCGGCCGTCCCCTGAGTGTCCTAGCAGACAGTTAATTGCTTGCCAGTATGTGGTGCAAGCTAACCCCGGTCTGACTCGTGGCCAGACAGGGGTCAGCTCCGGGCCAAATCCGCTTTAAAACGTAGCAAACAATTGTTTGCTGGAAGTCTGGTGGTCTGATATATGTGTATATGGGCCGCAAAATATGGCTTCACGTGTGACCAGTACTAACCTTATGCAAGTCCGAAGAAACCTCTCATGGTACAGCCAGTAGTTTCATATTGATTTCAATTTTACTGTATTCTTTAATTCCCCCGAATGAACTTACAAGCGGTTTTGGTGTGTTAATTAATTACTTACCAAACCTCTAGAGTTTTTCTAATATTCGTCCACTAACATTGTTTCAACTTTGTACAACGTTTTTGCATCACGTCTGCATGTTGTTGAAATTTAAGTGATCTTGCAACAAAATACCAAATATGGTGCGCGAGAGTCCACTGTTTTCTTTGTTGCACATTCGTTTGACAATAGTACACAGATCTTTCACCTAACCTTTTAACTTCGATGTATTACGAACATTGTTGCAGCTCCGGTCGCGTTTCAGTAGTCCACGGTGACGCCGTAATATCCTTACCCTTGGTATACTGGTAATTTGGAACATTGTGGTGGTCATCTTGAACACCTGTGAACAACTTCTGTGAGTCAAATTCTTTTATTAGCGTAACTTGCTGAAACCCCGTACCTATTCTGCTGAATTCGTTCATCTTTCAGTCACTGACAGCCTAGTGAAGTGCGCTTACGTTTACTTAGGTTATTCAGTAACTCGTTTTGACCATCACACTTCATTAATGTCCTACTGGAAATTGCATGGCTGGATATATGACAGCGGTTACTAATGGCAGCGCCCACTGGGGACCCAAGTGAGCTGGTGGGTTCCAAATAAAGCCAACGGAAGAATTGGGTGAATCCTTTTGGCAGTCTGATTCATGTTTCATGCTCTTCTTAAGCACTGCGGTTAACCAGTAGACAACATAAATGAACACATTTTTATGAGGACCGACAATAATTACGTACAATTATTGCAACCCTACATGAAAATCTGCGGAGCGTTATTATTTTTTGACCTTTACTTTGATGGTAATCCAACGCAAATTTACTACGGAAAATTTGCACTTCCATATTTATTTGAGTTTCTTCTGAAAGAAATCCGCGGGGTGAACAGCAAAGCAAATCGATTTTGCCATGATGTTAGGAGATAAAAGGAAATCAATGCGGTTAGCAATTGCCAAATATAAATACAGTTCGAACAGGTGAATATTTTTAAACAATTTTAGTTCAAAACATCACTTCAGTCGAATAATACGAAACGTCAACATATGTTAATAACAAACGCATTTACAAACGCTCATTACTTAACAACATTTTAGGCAGGTTAGTGTTGTAGAAACGTTTGCTGAACAAAAGAAGTCATAAATACAGAGTGAATGAGCGTAAGAAAATTGTTGACATTATGCTCGCCCACCCGTATTGCTTGGAAGATTGTGCGAAAACATAAAATTTAAAATAAACTGATGCATTCCAACAGAAGCAAAATGGTAACTCCTGGGCTTCACCGTTTTATTAGTACCTTTGGATTTCGGTGGAATTTATGAACCCTTTTGTGAAATTGCGCAATACAAAGGGGCCTATAAAATATGTTTTTACAAACCACCCAGATAGCCTTACACTTGGTACACTGCGGTCTCTCATGGAAATTGGGTTGTGCATTATCTGAGCTCGTTCGCCAATTATTCCCTGATCCATTTTAGCAAACTGAACTCTAAATAGCTATTTAGGAAGTTAAACAGATTCAAACCTATTTTATCGGAGACATAATTGAGGTCTTGTAGCACGCAGTAGGCAAAGTTCGACTTGATAAAAAGGTTCCCCGTTCAGTCATAAAGAGCCTCCGTGAAACTTCCCAAAACATTATCATTCGCGATCGGTCTTTTCGGTCTTTTTTGCTTAATATCCGTAAGACCGACTTTAGGATTACACCACTTCTTGCAGTAGACTCAACTTTAGGCCTTCTAAAATATGCTTAAACAATCTAGTCCGCGGTGGAGAAAAACAGCCTGGCATTACATTTGACATATTTGTACATTAGAAGAAACTTCTTTCCACCTCTCTGCTGCTTCCGGATTTGAAATAGCAACAGGTCGTGTGCTTCAGAGACGCACGACAGATAGGTTGGTGAGGTATCACAACAGTTCACAAGAACCACCAAGATTCGAGCAACACAAATATTCTCATGGGAGAGAAAGAAGAAGAAAACACAGCGTCATCTTGCGTTTATTTTTCAAAATAAACCCGGAAAGTGATAATCAAAGTGCAGCTCACTTTAAACAGATATGCACACAAATGCATCGTTTATCGTTTTGGTATATATTTGTCCGCATTCACTCCTGGCTTTTTAAAGGCTGTTGGTCGGGTTGTGTGCTCCAACTCCTTTGACTTTCTCATCAAAAAAGCACTTTTAAATGAACAAGATAGTGTTTACGCACAGTTGGCAAAAAGTTTTGCATTTATATTGATCCTCCAGACAACTCTTTTTGATGAGAAACGATCGATCTGCGTTTGTTGTAGTTCTTTAGTAGTGCGTATAGTTGTGAGTGGTGTTTTATCGCAATAGGTCAAACTCTGTATCGCACTACAGGATTGAAAAACCACGTTAAACAATCTAACTGAAAAACCCCATTACGATTTGACTGGGAGGGTCTTATTGTGGGATTACCAACTAGAGTTCATAGGACACCTAATGTGTCTTCTCTCTGGGCATACGATCAACCTAAATATCATTTACCATTCATTGTGACTGACCACTTAGATATGGCCATTTAGTTGTACCTGTTCAAGAGCAGTCGATGCAGTCGTTAACGCGACTGTCTTACGAAAATTGGACAGGAGTTCAGATCTGCATCGTGACAAAACTTTGCATCACCAATAAAGTGTGGCCAAAGCAAAACTTGTCTTTTGTCTCTCTCCGAAAATGAATATCCAGAGAATTTATCAGAACGCAAAACATGTGCTCCAGAGTAAAAGAGTTTATCTTAGTCTGAGCTCCAGGTACTTAGTGTTCCAACAACTTCTGGGGGAATAAAGGAAAAACGGCTTGTTCGCGTTGTCTCAGTCTTTGGTTCCGTGAGGTATACTGATGACGAGATGGTTGTTGAATATATTTTAGCTTCCTCACATGAACTGGATTAGCATGGTTTCTTACTTGACAGTTACCAGAGGTCGGTGAACAACATTAAATTATCGTAACAGTGAAAGTGATAAGGCTGTATATTGACCCATGGAAACGGGAGAATGAATTGTGAATACCGCCAAGCAACGAAATGGATTTAGGACGGATACTGATAATTTTGGACAAATCTCACGCCATAATATGTAACCACCCGATGGAAAAGTTGGAATGCTTTATCAAGGTGAGATAAAAAAGGATTTTTTGACCAAACTTGCTTATAATGTCAAGCACTACGTAGCATCAGTAACTACTGGAACTCGACGTTTGTGTGAAGAAGGAGTGGTAGCAGCGGGCACGTAAGCCACTACTAAACTGTCGACAGCTTATGAAATTATCGCCGTCAACTGACTTTTGCATACGGCGTAAAACGAGACAGACGTAAAATTGTGTTATCCGGATAGATTGTCGGACCAGTGTCATCTTCATCGCTAAATCTCGGACAGTTTATCAGTTCCCGATGGCTGGGGGTTTATTTTAACGATTTATCAAAGCAATAGCAGTGTTTTGTTGGAAATAGTTTAACTGAAGTTGTGGTTTGCATTGATTGTAGCCCAACTGCCATGGGTCATCCATGGAGAGATGTGTGTAAACACTGTGAAGTTTTTGGAATAACACCGTATTCGGCCGTGTTCTGTAGAATCGGGAGCACAGAATGGATGACATAGTGTTATACTTTTTGGTGAACGGATTACAACTGCTATCCCATTGGATGAAAAAGAATAAGGACAGTGGTACTTTCTTTAAGATCAAATAAAAGGTAAACTTTTGGTTAATTTATTTTGTCTTGGCATGGATCATTTAATTTAATGGGAAACAACCGTTGTGAGTGTGATCTAGTGAGTAAGACGACTTTACTTTGCCAGTATCTTAGAGTTAGAAGTGAACGAATATTCAATCTTTGGGGTTTCTCAAGATTGTTTTCAGCACAATAAATTTAAGTTGCCTAACACTAGTCACTAAATTTTCCTGCAGCTTAGAAATGCATTTTAGACTTGTGCCCACTCAGATCTTCGGCAGAGTGCGGGAGAAAATTATCGATTTTCATAACGGTCAATTAATGTACAAACAATTCCATAGTAATAAAGAATTGTCATGCGATCAGACTACTGGAGTAAACTTATGAACCGAAATGGGCTTATGTAGATTTGTAAGTAAACTTTGTTGAAAATTTGGTGTAAATTTTGAAAAATCGTTAGTAGGAAGACAACTAAGGACAAAAGACACTTTCGAAACAGACTACTTACGAGCTTACTGAAATAATCGGTTTATCACGATGGTTAGTGGAAATATTTTTTTGACCAAAGAAGTATTTTGTAGATCCTGGGAAGTATAACATCTTCTGCCCAGTACCACAGGTAATAACCAACATACAGTAAACCCAGTAGTGGAGTACTTAGGCTTTGAGAAAACATCGAATTCACGGTCCCAGGTTAAAAATTACTCCAGACGTAAACCGGAACTTATGTCTGCTAGCCCTTGCACATATTTCTCTATGAAAGAACGACGCCAGTCTGTAGATTGGTACAACGTTGAAGTAACTTATGGGTCGAGATCTGGAAAAAGAATTAGTTTTCAGCCTGTAGCTGCTGTCAGTCGTCAAAACCGTTGATGCTTCGTTTTTGAAAAATGGTGAGCGAAACTTCAGTGGGTGAAATAGTGATTGAAGTTCTACTTTGAATGTAGCAAGTATATACTCTGCTGATGCCCTGCACCTAGAGCAATACTCGAGCCTGCTGATTACTCTGAGACGATACCGGTCGATAAACCCTTCTTAATGCGGAGGCTGCTGTTAACCATGAATAACTTTCAACCTGAAATTCCGATGTACCGGAGGATAACGCAATTGAAACGGACAAGGCGAGTAGTGTGGTAGAATTATTCTTCACGGCTGGACATTAGAATACCTCTGACTGTTAGTCTTCTCGAAGAATCCGCATTTATTCAGATACAACAAGCTTGTCACATAAAGCAAAATGGAAAATGGGAGGTAAACTTTTATTCCGAGGAACATCCAAATTTGTGACAGTTGAGAAAGCCACCTGACCTTCTAGCCGCGTAAACAGAGAGTGAATTGAAACGTAATCACATGATGAGTTTTATCACCGTAATCTTTCAGAATAAACAGCATTCTTCCATAAATACTTTTAACGGAATCGGTATAATCCAAGAAGAATGAGCGAGTATCTTTTTCTTTGGCATCTAAAGATTTTGAACGTGAGCTGACGGTACTAGCTTACAAGTGATTAAAGAGCTCCGATTGAGGGCAGGCAAATTTAAGTAAGTCGGCGAAGTTATTTTTGGTTTTAGGCTGCTTGAAAAAATTTAGACGAAGCTCTCGACAACGTGTATGCAAGAGATGCATAGTTAGATTTGCGTCTATTTGGCATCCTTATCATACTACAGGTTTTTATGGTCTTTGATTTCATTTCCGCGGTGTAATGGACACTGGTAGCAGTGAAAGGCTGGTATATAATTTCTGAAAACTTAGATAATAACCAGCCACGATCCATATAATTTTCTACTTTATCTTATTCGGGTTTTTAAGTAAAGCCTTACGCTCAACATTGCGTTATGTCATTTGTGCGAGAAAACTTTTATACAGAAATGAACTGTCACAATGATGGCTTGCTCATTCAATATTGTAAAAACATTTTGTTAATAGACTGCCAAACTATTTTGGTTAGTTTGTGAATAGTAGGCAACCATCATACGACAATCGTGAAGGGTACGCCGATTGTAACAACAATACTATCTTCGAACGGTTCAGATCAAAGCGAAGAATACAAACATTAAACCAGTTCAAGTCACAATGTCCCTGCAATAGGATTATTTTAGCGGGACCAACGTATCTTCAGACAGCACAGACTTAAACAAAAGCTGTATACTGTTTATCCCAGTCACAAAGATCTCACCTAGCAAGTTTAACACAATATGAAGAATATTATATGTTCACTAGGTTCACTGTTTACACCTATTTAAACGAAGATGATCAGGCGCGATTTTCTACCTACTGTTTTCTAGCCACTTCCAGTTTATATTGTGACAGCGCCACCTAACCCCACAATTTTGTCTTACACGAATCCAAAACAAAATCATATGCATGTCTTGGGCGCCTTTTAAAATCTTTCCCATAATGATTGCTACTGACACACCCTACCGTTTAACAGAATTTCACACTGCGTTATGAAACTAACGCTAAGCAAGCAAGGTCAGTCAGCTGGTATCGAAATATTAATCCCAAACAACTTGGCTTATTTTTTAAGCCCTAATTTGCGGACCTTTGCAAACTATCGTTCCTACGTTTGATATTAACAGACGCGGGCAACTTTTTCCTTGTAGTGAGTGAGTGCGTATAACACAACAGATTCATAATCATAATAGCTGAAGTTAACGGCAAGTTTACAAATAAATGACATCATGCATTTCAGAGCTAATTTGGTGGTGATTGTTTTGAACGGAAGTCCACTAATTCAGATCTACAAGCAACTACTATTGAAAAACTCACTAAATCCATCGGGACAGGTCCGTTGTAGAAGTGGTCGGGAAAACAAAACTATAGTGAACCATATTTTTTGTTAGATCTGTTAAACAAACCTCAAACCAGTTTCCTGCGTTCCGTGCAGATAAGTTTATGATTTGCCGAAGCTGGGTGTAAAAATTATTTACAACCAACTGTACCTCCTTCTTCGATCCTCCGGGCAATTAGTGAGTAACTAACTTGCACCTGGTTCTAAAAACTAGTACTGTTTTTTATTGAGAAAACTCGATCCATTTACATTCCCAGAGGTGTTTAAGGATGTCTAAATATGTGCTTGACGCAGAAATTCATGTCTGTCCTTAAAGGACTGCTCATGGAAAGAGCGATGTGTTGTAATGGACCCCTAGGATATTAACTCTAAGTTCTGTTGCTCACTTTGGTGGAAACAGTCCTTCGTACCCAATTTCAGGTTCTCTCATCCTTGTACTTTTAATAATGTTTAGGTATTGAAAGTACGTTAATTTTATATTGTTTCTCAGCGCCTCTGCAAAACCTGTACTTTCTGGGAGATGCATTTAAGGTACCAGATTATGCACCAAAAGATGTTCATCGTCTTGTTACGCACGAGATCTTACCTGAGCTAGCTATAGTGAGGATGCTGAAGCTTACATAAAACTTACACAGAAAGCAACCGGTAGATTCGTGGACGGGCGCTGTAACTACTGAGCTACTCCGATCTTGTTAAAAAACCAACCAAGACTATATGAAAGTACGGGTGGCTCAATAATTATTTATCGCAGTTTCCCTGGTAAGTGAAATAACTAAAAATTATTTAGAAAGCTTTTGGACCAATAAGTGGAATCATTTAACCGATTTTCAAGTCTCTAATACTAGACAAAAGGTTTAGACCAGAATAACTAAGTGAAAAGCTAAAACCACGGTAGTTTTCTGTTTGATGTCAGGTAGTCTTTATGAAACGGGTTGCCAAAATAAACATGCAGTAGGCCAGTGCTGACTCAAAAAGCGAATTTATCGTTATCATATTGTAATATTTTTTTATAGTTGCTACCGTGTGCGCACACTGAGAAATAATGAACATAGAACTCACGACCTACTGAACGGCGCTGTTTATATTGGCGACAGGTAAAACCATTACTGTTAAGATAACCCACAGTGTGTGAAAGTAATACTAACATCTTTTAGTCCAGTATACAGTTAACGACAAGAGAGTTAACAACCACTAATTAGATGTGGTGTGAGTGCATTAGATTTTGTGTGAGACTAGTTTGTTGAACAGCATTTAGTCAGCGCTCACCACCTTTATAATGTATCTATGTTTTCGTAAAACTGATATCTGGTACAGGGAAATCTCTTAGGTATTTGTATTCCTTAGGTTCGATTTTATCGCTTGTGACCCTAGATCTCCAGATTTCAATGTCAAGGGCTTGCAACGCAGAGATAAAAACTACTTAGATTGAACAGTCTGCAAATGGTAGGATTTTGTGCACGCATCTGTTTAGTAAAAGAACACTTCTACCTGTGACATTTTTCTCAGTCACATTCCGTCATCTTAGTCCGACTACCAACCACAGTTTTAGTGAGCACGAGAATGGTAATTGATGATTCGACGAACAAACGCTCATTTGCATTATGGACAACACACCAAATCAGCGAGAACAAACTGTTTTCCATAGTGCTCTGTTTACGCCGGTACATCCGCCATTCTTTCTTTTATTCAGTGGTGATCTGTTTACTTTTTTTCACTACTCTACATACCTCTTGGTTCAAATGCTGAATGAACTGCTTGTTTTTCTAGTTTATCATGTTTTGCAGTATTGATTTACCCTCAGATGATATTCAATATTGTATAATAAATTGTGTATTGGTTCTATCAACTGTATGTTAAATATTTGTTCTGCATCAGACGGGTAAGCATTTTTGTTAAAAAAAGACTTGAGCACATAGATGTCACAGAAATCTGGCTAGATTCGACGTAGTTTCAAATTTTTACTGAGATGAAGCGTTGAAAACTCTGTGAAATGTAAGCTCGTAAAAATGAATATCGTATAATTTAATTGATGAAGTTATATCTTCATATTTATCCAAAATGTAGAAGAAATATTCCTTGGCAACAAATTGAAAAGATAAAACTTGGCAGACGCTGACATTTTACACTGACCATCTAATACCAGTCAGCATTACTTGGAATTGTTTACGTGGCTGCATAGACATAATGGGGAAGGGCAGTTTGCAGGGGTCTCCGATTCGGGCCAGCTAATAAAATGCACGACTTGGGACTCAATGAACCTCGTGCAACCGTTGACTGTCCACTCTATCAGAATGAATAACACAATCCACTGTTGCCAACATTTATTCTACTACATAAACTTTGTCGAACACTTCTTATTTCTTCATTAGTTAATCGGTTCTATTGAACACAATCGAAAAGGCTAGTCGTTTAGATCAAAACAAATCAGCCAATTTAGCAAGCTATTGAAATCTAGAAAGCCAGTGGATGCACTTTTTGTATAATAAAATCACTGGGCATACGCGGAGGAAATGTGTTGTGACCATTAGGACGTTAGCAAATTACGGGAGATCACTAGCAGCTAGCTGATAGCTAATATACCCATTAAATCTGTGCAATTGTAACAGACCCGTAAGATGTTCGACCGAGAATGGTTTGGCCTCATTATCGCTTTCCTATTTCAGTCCGAAACTTTGGGGGAAATGTTACAGATACATGGGTTCACTGCTAGTATAACGCCTAAAACGGAATGAACGAATACATGGCCTTGACAAGTACGTCCATGTTGAGTGATGCAGCGGTGCTTCGAGGGTGCCACGGTGGATTAGTTACTTAGCAAGCATACTCACCTCATTAACTGACATTCGCGAATGATAATTTTCCGGCGCATCGATGTAACTTTTGAATGCGCTCTGGTTGTCTAACGGTATTTCAACAACCATGACTGTCTATCTTGACCCTCCGGATAACATGGCCTAAATCCCTCAAAACGTCTAATGGGTCGACGCCAAAGAATGAGCTCAAAGAGCACGGATATATAAAACCTTCTACTAAGTGAGCTTGGTGCTTTGAATGTATTCCAACAGATAAAGTAGCGACAAGTATTGATATCCTTTTGTTATTTTGGGGATGAATTTGTACCGACTACTTCGTTTCATTGTCCAATAGTATATCACACTCGGAATATATTGTCAGAGACGCACGTTTCTACGCAATTCCGTAATCAGCAAAAGACACTTGGCGATCGATAGAAGCTGGGGCGCGTACACAAAATGCAAGCACTGTGCCCCTTTTGTGTCCAAGCCGGCTAAACAATGTGAGCTAGATCGTTTACAACACGAGAATACTGGTGCGAAGAATCAAAGAACCCAGTAGTACGCCATGAATGTTAGATTTTCAGGTCCAAAGAAGACCATGGCCGACAGACAGATATTCATTAGCATACTTTTGGCATCAGTCGGCTGATCGGAAACGCTACGTGGAGGCGGAGGATGTGAGATAAGTATGACGCGATGTGATAGATTCACTTCAATAAAAGCAGGCAAATCATGAATAGCATGCTCCAGTTCACTTGACTGAGCCAACGAAGTCGAGCCGCCTACAGCTACAAACAATGCTGATGGAAGCCTTTTAATCGAGTTAAGTTTTTGCCACGGTTTTGTCATACTAGTAAGTTCGAATTCTCTTGGCATTCATCCTTCGTAGCCGAATCCTTAGGTTGAGTGTACTGACAGGTAAATCTGAGGTCTACTCAAAGTAAAAATGAGTCCGTTGAGTGCAAATTGGCGTCATTGATGCTACATTGCTGATAGATGAACATTGAAGATCCTAACGAACAATATAGGCTAGGAAAGTATGGAATCGTGAACTGCAGAAACACAAAATTAACAACTATGGAGACCGAAAAAAAGCAATTTTGAGGACGTCAGTCTCATGTCCCCAGAAGCCCGGTAATTAATAATTTTCTCCGAGAAGTGGCAAAAGTTAATTATTATACATAAAGATCTACGTAACACGGTCTGCCTCATTTTCAGACTTCAATATGAATATTTCAGTCTTTGGAAAAGCGATGAGATATTGCTTTTCATCTGTGAACACTGAAGCTGAGTAAACTGAATACAAGAATCATTGATTATTTAGATTTATCAGGACATAGTTTCAATGCTCGACGAGTAAACATGTAGCAGTCTGTCATTTACTTCATTAACTTCTTCATCCACAGCAAGCGTAAACGGTTTATTTCACAAAAAGGACTTCAACAGTGCAAAACCTTTCATAACGAACGCGTTCTTAAGAAATCAGTTTCAATAGACACATGGAAAATTGTTTATGTCACTCCAAAAGCACCGTAGATTGATATTAAGCTTAACAGGCTTGCCAAACGCTCCATCACTACACTCTATCCATAAGTTTATCTATGAACTACTTGGTGCTTTTTTCTTAAGCTCATTTACCGGTAAGTATTCGAAGCGTGAAACCAAAAGGGTTAATTAAACATGAATGGCAAGGAATTCGTAATAATGACTGTGACTTGATTGTTTGACGTTTTCGTTTACATATTGAAGTTATATTATACTACTGATGAATAGTCGGGGATTTGGTTTATTTCAATTTGAACATCACCCACAACTGATCGCAGCTGTCGCATTCCCATAGACTTTCCAGTCGGCCCCTTTCGAAAACAAGCACTTGACTTGAGTTTCGATCTCATTAGAGCTCGTCAGTAGTGCATATCATCGCCACTGCCGGGACTTGAACCACGGCCACTCTGTTCATGAGGCAACCGTGTTTACCACTGCGCCATTGACCTCACGTTAGGCACGACCAAATTATCGTATGTGAACGGTCAACCACTTTCGCTTGTGAGTAATGATCAGGTTGCCCGATCGTCTCGAAATGGAGACACAGTAACTGTCCTGTTAACTCTAGTATACGTTTTTTTTTTATCGACGAATCCTGACTCAATCTGCAACCCAGCTGTATCACCCTCGGATGGTATATGAATACTGGCTTTTTTCTTGTAAACTCTAGCTGTTTTGTTTACTATTTTTTCTTATCTAGCTGTGATTATTACTAAACCTTTTTGAAAATCAGTGAAGGGTTACAAACTGTTTAAAATTAAATTGACTTGTACGGCTTTTTGTGCACAGTACTGACTGAATAAGATGTAGGACCTCTCAATAAATCATTGAAAACCGGCTAAAACTATGGTTATTTTCTAATAGGCTCTTGTAGTTCATATTGGTTGAACAACAAGACATTTATGTACGAATTACGAAAAAGAGTAGTCATTGCGCTTTCTTAAAAATCGGAAGGTCTTAAATGGAATTTATTTTTACGCGTTTTTCATGTAGTAACTGCATAGAGTTTGAATAGCCTTGTTACACTCGAAGGTGCTTAAACACGGCTTGTAGCCGCCTACATGCAAGTTCTTTTTTACGAGGGACAAGTAGACTTAATTACAACTTTGGCTGACACATATCCCAGGTGCAGATGATTAACTCTTGAACTTCGCATATTGAAAACATCAACCAATACCTGCGTTTAGCATGCCCACACAGTAATATACTTTTCTTTGTCTGAGAAGCCATGTCCACTTTGCTTTCCATTATCGCCCAAGTAAAAATTCATTGAAATGTTGAGAGTTAGAGACTTCTGTAGTTAGTAGCCTATTCTTTCTACGTCATGGGAATGTGAACGAACCGTAAAGCTGCAAACCATTATTTACAACGGTGTTTATTGGCAATGTGCTATTATACATACATAACACTGCTACTAATCAAGTAATCCCTGAATGTATCCAGTAATTGTGTTTACCTCATGGGTACTGACCAGGTGCCTGATTTTCTGTACGAGAGAGTTTATAACAGAACACTGTTCAACAAAAATCAGCTGTTCGTTGGATTTGAATAATGCCGGTGGTTTGAGTTTCACAGTAGACTGGGTTTATAACAGTAATAAAATGAGCTCATACCCAACACGATTCATGTTATTTTGGCATTTCCTTTATCACAAGAAAATGATACTCCTCAAATCCCTGTGCACTGTAATTGTTTCAGATAAACTGAGAAGGCAATAAGACACTGTGCAGAAACATGCTAGATTAACTTGAACTATCTCTGCTGAACCGGACCTGTAAGACAATTATGTTTGTAGTATGTCACCAATAAGTCAATGAAAAATTTCTTTGTAAGAGGTTGACAGCTGCGATTGTTTTGTAACTTTACGTAACGTTTCCGTCACGGTTAGCATCAGTCAAAAGCCACTAGGAAACTTATTTCGTAAAAACAAATTGATCCGTTGAATAATTCTGGTCAATATGATATTTCATTTAGTGACAGAAAGAGTTCAAATGGAAAAAAAGAATGGCGTTTTTCCGCAAAAATCCAACTACGGGGAGTCAGAAGGTGCATCCCATTCTGTCACAATGTCGTTTGCTGCGAAGCTGTTTGGAAAACTACAAGTTCGAGATCCGAAGGGGGATATGGTTTGCGAAACCGCTCTTTCGCTACTCAAAGCCTGCTTATTGAATTCGAAAGCAGGAAAGAAACGAGTTACCATCAAGCTTCATCTGGCGGAATTTAAGGTGCTTGACCGGAAAAGCAAGGTCAGTGCAAATCCAGTTGGATGTTTGCCTATGTTGTTAAAGACCATAGTGATCAGTAATTAACGTGGTTAGCAGTAGTTTTAATAGTGATTGGCTCAGTTTGTAGAAAGGATCAGTTATTAATATTTCACTTTTTGGCAGAATGACAAACTACCGGCTTCACTCATCCCTAAACTGGCCATAATAACCAACAAATGTGTCAACTACTATCTATGAGACGCAAAACTAAATTATAGACTTTGTTAGCCACAAGAGCTGAAATCAGGAGCCTAAAGTAATACGTCACAAAACGCTAATCATTTGTGTGACTACGTGTGAGATCATGACGTAAGATCGTGTCTATACAAAACAAAACAGATTTCACAACGATGCTGAACTGGTGGATATAGCATGTGTAAAGCTCGAAACCGGAAATCACTGTCTACTTATGGATGAATTCAAAAGACGCAATGATAATCGTACTACTGTCTTGTCAAGTTCATTACCATAGGTTGTAAACGGTGTATTTTTCTTAATTCTTTGATTAACGGAATGCTCCATTGACGGACGACCATTTCATACAAAAGTGGTTGGTTCGTCTTTTAATGTTTTGTAAAGACATATTCCTCATGTTGTTATCGTAAGACCTAGTGTGATTTTTATTTGTGTGTGATAAACAAACCTGTGAAAGTTTGTAAGCTAATGAGTTCACTGTAAACATATTACTCTATGAAACCCAATTCATTTCTTCAGAGTTACGTCTTGGAAGTGAAACAGTCCATTAGCTTCCCATTCTGGGAGGACTAACAAAAATGGATGGATATTATCAAATGGGCATTTTATAAGTTCGTTACCGGCGTATTCAAATTAGAAGCACAGACACCGTCAGCATACTGACAACAAAATGACATAAATAATATTGGTCAATCAACTAGAATTCGCCAAACCAATTTACCACACTTGAATTATGTGTACTCGGTGCGACTTAGCCGCACATCCTCACCAGTCTGTGAAAACGTTGTAGTCTCAGATACATGGACAAGGTAAACGGCAAAAGAAGTAGTGTATATAAAACGGCATATCATCTTCAAGTCTTGTTAGTTGGCCAATTCCTAGTTTTCCTGTGAAGACTCATAAAATATACTAAGGAAAGTGAAAAAGACTAATAAAACATTGTGCAGACAAGTCTGATGAGTGTTAGTCACTTGAACATATAGATAAACACAAGCCGTAGAGTAACCCTTGCTGTTTGTCGAAGGGCTGGCGGAATTCGTTTTGAATTAGCGTGTCACAGTGACTAAGGCCAAGGGACGCCTGCACTTAATCATCACCACAAGTTACTTGCGTTGCTCCATTTGTGGTTCCACTCCCACATCACGTATCCAGTGTTAACCCGAAGAAGTAAGACCAGGAGGCGTGTGAGCAGGGCTTTTGTGTCCTACCGGCCAATGCTGGTTAGCCAAGTGATTGACTGACACGAAAAGGAAACCCTTATCTCTCGGGAAACAGCCAGAGAGAGATTCTCATGATATGGTCTAAACTGGGAAGAAAAATCATGAAAATTTAATTTAAGAAGTAGTTCAGTATAAAAGTACATGTTAGTGCACTCTTTAGAGAATGGGAGGAAAAACAAAATTCTAGGTTCAGCTGAGAGAAAACAGACAAACTATTCACCACACGATACACCAACAAAACTGAAGAAAAGAAAAGGTAGAAGACGACATACACTCAGGTTCCTGAAAACAGGAGCGGGTGAGTTGCCAAACGACGATGGTCGTTGGTCAATGCGAACAAGAAAACCCTAACGTACTCGTTGTCTGTTGGTTGACGGTGTACCGTGAGTACGTCGGTGATCTACTAATCCAAGACGGCCAGCGCATTCACGACCTCACACATCGCAACGCCATATGGTCATACAGCCATATGGTGCCATCTATGATACAGACGGTTCTCTTGCGTATCGCGCACCTCACTCTGAAACCATGCACTAATTGCTCATTGAAAATGCGGGCGCCCGTCCGTATCATATTTCTTCAGACCGTCCGCTTCAACGCTAAGTCATTCAAAAACCTAAATTCAATGTTAGAAAGTGGAAGACCTGCCTGGATGACAGTCTTGTATCACAGTTGCTGACCACCAGGATTTCCATCACATGATTTCACTTGTCTGTAAAATAGGTGCTTTGAAATCCGGTCATTGCCCATCCGACGAACGTGACCTAGCCAACGAAACTGACTCAACATCAGCATGGCTTCAATCCCGCTCATTTGCGTTTGCCGCAGTACCTCAGTGTTCTAAACCAAGCCCGACCACCGACTACCCGAGATGCGTGTTGGACGTTGCAAATGGAAATTTCTCAACTAGCGCGCGTTCCGCTGATACCACTTCCAGGTTTCACTGCCGTGCAGTAACATATACAGTGCAATTGTGCGGTAATTATAAAGCTAAGTGGCCACTTCCAGGCTGTGGTTCTTCCAGAGACGTCTATCAAAACGTCCGGGGTCAGCACTAGTCTTTGCCACACGGGCTCGTTAATTTGCTGTCTGCGGACAAATCTGTCGGCAGTTTACTACCCAAGTAGCAGAACTCCATGCAGCTGTTGACAATGCCTCCATTGATGTGAATTTCAAGCGCACGTGCATGAAGAGCACCTCTGTCGGGAGAAGATTGAAATGTAGAAAATGTCTTAGCTGTACTGATATCTAATCCAAACTTGAGTGCTGCGGTCGTGAAGGCTGTGGTCAGTCCCCGTAGCCCACCCTCATTGTTCGCGAACAGTTCGCTGTCATCTGCTAATGAAAGTATGCACATAATTGGGGTATGTAGCCGGATCGGGTCGCCGAAGCGTCGAATACTCAGCAAGCGCCCATCCGTCCAGTATTCAACCTCAACACCGTCCTCCCCAGAGTCCTGAAAAGCAACTGTTATCATGGCAGTCAAATATAAACTAAATATGGCTGGGACTAGCACACAACCCTGCTTCACGCCAGTGACAATGTCATAATTTCCAGAGGTAGATCCACAGGATTGTACTTTCGCCCTCATGCCCACATGCAGTAATCTAATCAAATTGACGAACTAACCTGGACATCCAAACTTACCAAGCACCGTCCATAACGCCTCGCGGCTCATAGAATCACGGGCGTTGGTGAAGTCTACGAAGAGGGTATACAGGTGCTGGTTGCATTCCCGGTACTTCTGCTGAATCTGTCGAGCAGCAAACACCAGGTCGATCCCACTCCGACTCGCCTGGAATCCACACTGCTGCTCAGGATCATTGGCTTCCAGAGCGTCCGCATTCAGTTGGTTCGGGAAGATTCTTGCAAGCGCCTTGCTTGCGCAGCTTAAAAGACTAGTGCTCTGGTAGCTGTCGTGGCACTGCTTACTACTGCTACTTTTAAACAAAGGTAATATCACAGCATGTTTGAACTCTTGTGGTGTTGTTACCTACTCCCAGATGAAGTGATCCAACTGAAACAAAACGCGTTCCAACGCCGGTTTGCCATTCTTCAGAATTTCACCAGGAAATCCATCCTCCCCCGCAACTTTTCCATTGCACAGTTGTCCAGTTGCTCTCTGCATCCCTATCAAATTCAGGGCGAGAGTAAATGAAGATTTGATGGCCTGTTGCGGCAGGCTTTTCAGGATCACCCAGTCAATTGTAGCAGGACAGTTTAGTGGGTTATCAGATTGTTTGCGCCATACTCTCATGATGTCCTCTGGTTGGATGCACGAACATCCGGTGTCAACGTGGACCAGTGATTTAGTAGACTAGGTGGATGGGCCGAATATCACCTTAGGTGAATCGTAGAACTGCTTGTGTTGTCTGTGATCGGCGTAATCCTACATTTGTTCATCTTGCATCCTCCATCGGTCGTCCGCGAACACGTTCGGCCATTTGACGACGAGTACTCCTGAATGTCATCCTTTTTTCTTCATTGTACGGGTCTATTGCGGGAGCGGAAAATGCTGCATTCTTCTTTCGGACTAAGGTAGAGATAACCACGTTGTTATTGTCAAATCATTTCGGAAGTTTCTGGTGTTTGACATCGAACGTACCGGTGGCTGCTGCTGTGATCTGTTCCTTGAAGTTTTGCCACATACCCTCGTGGGCGGTGGATACAGGAGTCTGTACCGCAAAGCAGTGGGCGACATACATACGTATACAGACGCTGCATCATCGACCACTAGCAATAAACAAATTGCATTGGCTACGTAGGGGTTCGAGAACCACACGCCTATATAGTCAACACGTTCACATATGATACGCAGATGACATATAAGACATACAAGCCACAGAGGTAAAACCATAACAGGCAAGATTAGACATCGAAAAGAACCAACACACAACACACTGGCATCGTCCACAACGAGCGCGACTGCCTTTAGTCTGGCTGCTCCCCTTTGATATAGCTTAACCTGCAAGGACTGAAGCCTTAGTTAGCATAACGTGCTGGATCAAAACAACACACAAGATTGACCACCACGTCAAGGTAGCAGAATAGGCCAGGTGATTCTCGCTCACATGGACTAAGAAATGCACACGTTAAACAATGACAGGTTAGAGGCCTTCGTCAAGACAAGTGCAAATATCCAAGGGGTCTGCCAGCTTGATATGCCTTGGACAGTTCTGCATACAAACTTGTTGATGTATATTGCAATTTCTAGCGCAATGTAAAGCAAGTGTGTTGGTTAATCTGAAAGTGTTTACATGCAATCTGACTTGACCAGTTTCTGTTTTGCCTCAGATGTAGGTATGATATTAAGCATATAACTAAATCCTCAATGACGAATCAGAACTGCCCGGTGATAAATGTCACCACAAGGCTACCACTCAGATCTTAGATCGTTAGGTTGTTCTACCAGTGCACTTGGACACAAATCCCTGCGCACTACTACCGTCATTTTGTATGATTGGACTAGACACTGAAATTGATAATCAACTGACCACGAGCTCTTGCATCACAGTTTTACCGCTGTATTGGCTCAATAATAGCAGTAGCTGAATGGAAAGTATCCGATTGAAGCAATGGGTATCTTGTATTTTCTACAGAATTACGATTTAGATTATCTTACCAGAGACGACTTCTTCCGAGACCATCACACTGCTACCTTCACACGGTTGTCTACTAAAGGGTTTGGGCTATTTACGCAAGTCACATCATTTTAATAACTCAATCAGAACGAAACATCTAAGTAAGCACTTCAATCAGAGAAAACAGCACTGTGCTCCTGACCTATTCAAATGATGTGAACCTCAGCCAAAAGAAATCTCTGTTTCTTCGTAGAAGATTCTGCTGCGCACATGGTGGCTGACTCTTCACTATTCTGTGTTTGATCGTTTTTGAATACCACAGTACCAATTCATGCTTATTAACACTCACTGGCATGGCTGGTACTTATCTCGGACAGTGCCGCTGTTGTTTTTAGCGTACGGTTGGTTCTCCTTCCGGTTCGGTTCTACTTAAAACAAATTTTACTACCTGCGACCTAGTTAGTCACCACGGTTTTTGAGCATTTCAGACGTAGTCTCTATTGCTAAGATCCATTACACAAAACACCGGAATAGCGCCCTGTTTAATGTTTATCTACTAGCACTGGCACTTCTGTCATCACATAAAACAGACAGGTGGTCGCATTTAGTCGTTTTTGGTAGAAATCGATTCGTGTTCGGTGGTGATAGCCACTTCAGTTTAAACACAACCTAGCATTTCAAGTATGGTAGATTTCTAACCTTAACGCTAGGTTACGTCGTCAAAGTACGTGACCTTATGTTGGTGGGGCAACTAGTTTCGACGAGTCCCGTTGTTTAGTGCTACATTTGTGCCGAATTTGTGTTGAGCTCTTGCTCGTGTTCAGAACAGTCGCTCTTAACTTTCCTGTCTCCAAGCAAAATGTCACGTCGATCCAAATATGCATTGTTGAAAATTTGGCCTGGTGATTGTGAGACACAGTGTATACTTTGATTTAATTGTCTTTCACCTATAGAAAACTGAATTATTTTCCAGTATAATGCAAAAACCAGGTAAAACTTACATACCTATTCGGCTAGCTTTAGATTGGGTTCCTGTTGATACAAAGTGATCAGTGAATGAGTTTCATTTGCCCTGTCCTATAAACTTAATTAAACGCTTGTTGTTCAATACCAACAGACGTATCAGTGACTGCGTGATCTACTGTATGCTTCTGAAATATGTGTACAGACATTTGTGTTGATTCGGTTTCATCTATGCAGAAGCGACAGTATGGCAGTCTCAAACTAAGATGGCAGGACGATTGCTTAGGTGGGTACGAAAAATCGCACACTGGTCAGTCTAAAGCTGCGCGGACAAACATGAGGCCCATTTATATATAACACTAGAGTCGTCTGGTATGCATAATACTTTAAGCCGATTGACTTCCTTGGCCATCATGCACAGTGTGACGATTATCTGCTGCAATTTACAAAATCGATTGTTGCCAAAAGTTTGGAACATACTGTTGGTCTATCCACTGAATTTACACTACGTCGGTTGCGTTGTTGGATATTTTACACCTTGATTGGATCGCATTTGTAAGTGAGGATCCCCTCAGTAGCTTGCCATTTTTACTGTAAACAGTTGGTGAGATACAGTTGTGTGCATATGCAGAGCTATGCATTCCTTGCTTGCTAGCTTCGAATCAATGTTTAGCCTAGTTTGTGTGATTTAGAGAGGTCATCTAATACATTTATTATTCAGACTGCATTGGTATTTATCTACTGATCATACAGTGAACAACGAGAAATATCGAGCTCGTTTCGGACGGTAGTATTCATCAATTTATGGACGTTGTCGTATGATGTGGAAAAAAAATGAGTAATTTGATTTTTTATTTCAACCCGACAGGAACTGTTAGAGATCTACCGAGTCTCTGACATCACTTATATATGGAAGGATCCTATCGAGACGAACTCGTGCGGCATTATCATGAAGCAGCCGGCGTTGGGAGAGAACGGGTTTGAATTTTTGGGTTTCAAATTACGGAACGGTGTAAGTTCTGTTGAGATCTTAAAATCGCTGGTGTACTTAATTGTTGCCCCAGGGTTTAACTTATTGAAAAGTTTGTGCTAAATCATAATGGCCGCATTAATGAGGCAATATTCCAGAATAAATCAGACAACAGATGGCTGTTTTACTGACGCCGTTCTTTTCAGGTAGCTTTTGCTAACTTTAGTGTGTTACCGTCTAGGGTGCAAATTTCGAAATTTTTTATCTCAAAAGTATGATATTTCAGATAGGGGGTTACACAGCAATTTATCGTACGGAACACACCTGATATCTCAGAATTTATTACGCCATGGTAAGATGCATGTGTCTTCGTTTCAGCGGTTGACAACAGATATGCGAAATATGTTGACTGGGAAGTTGAAGTGGCAGACTGGCAGTAGATTTCAAGTTTAAAACTAAGATCACTAGACTGCGAAATTGGTAATGCCAGAAGTAAACACGGTAAACTATTGTAGAGTATGTAGTTTTAATCTAGAAAACAAAGCCCAAAATAGGCTGTCCGATAAGTGGACACACGATCTTTTATCTTAGCATAGTTTGATGTCACGGAAAAAGCAACTTCAAACATGTAACTTACATCGTTCTTTGCATTGTGTGACAGCTCACTGCTCGTCTTAGTCTACCTCAGCTTGAAAACGCATACATATGTACACGAAACCAAACTCATCCAACCTTACGTTGAAAATCTTGTGAAAACCGTAAAGGGCAGAGGGTAGACTCTTATGAACCGTGTACATTCGAATATTCAGTTCATTATCGAAACAGACTATATATCAACAGGTTATCTTTTCTCGACCTAGTATTGTTCCATTGAGTGGATGGGTCTGTCCAGATGAAAGTCTGTCGGGAAAAAAACGTGGACCGGACATAAAACGTACTTTCACAGTTAAAGCTCCACTGAAATAAAAGAGAAAATTGATCTTTTGCTTAGGTTCTAGGGCGTAAAGAGGGTGCTCTCCCGACGTCATATGAGAGAAATTACAGCACGTTCAAGACGAATCGAATCAAAACGGATATCCCAAAGACTGTTAGGTAAGAAAATGAAGTCTATAACGAAGCGTAATTCCGTGTAGACAGCGGAGAAAAAGCCTAGTTTCAACCCATTTGACACGCAAAGACGAAACTATTAACGAGGGTATCTGCCGTTAGCTGTCCAATACAACTGAAAATACCTTCATCTGCAGTATAAGTTAGCGTATTGTTGAGTACCAGTCCAATGTTTGTGCCATACTTCATAGATAATTTTTCAAGTTTTCATTTGCTCTTCTGTACCTGTTGTCCCACTCGTTGTTATCAAGCAGTTCATGTTTGAGGAACTGTAGGGAAGCCACCGAAAATGGTTTGTAAACACCTCCTGAAATGAAGTTTAAACGGGGTCAAAAAAGCTCAGGTCTAGCTTGACGGGTTCTCGTCTGATAAACGCTGAATATAATTTTTAACCGAAAGACTTATTTAGGGTTGTGAATAAGGTATGCCAATGCTACTTCAGAACTGCTGCCTCGCAGAGATGTCTTGCTTTTAACCGCCTCATTTTACGCTTGTGTTAATCATCTATCTCTGTCGGTCATTTATCCTCAAATTACACGAAGCCCGAACAGCTGTGAACCTGTTGATATTGACGAACACGTATTTTATGACGGTACGTGTGACTGATTCATGTCTGCGACATTCCGTTACTCTCACGAATTGTCCAGATCTTTGTATATAATCCCCTTACACTCTGCATAAGTATGAGCGCCCGTTGGGAACTATCGAAAACAGGTGCTTACCCAAATGACTTTTTACATAAGCTTTCGGATCGCAAGGAGTTTGCTATGAGTGCCACGTGAGCAAGGACTACATATTAGGTGGTGTATACCGTAAAGTGCCCTTCACAAATGAACAAATCATGAGAGAATATCTTATTGTTTTCTGAAATTAACACGTCCACTAGATAACACCTTTTACACGGCAGAGGACACAGAAATGGATGGACGACTCAAATAACACTTGGGGTGACTGATCAGAACAATCTAATTTTCAGAAACCCCATTTTATTCATACTCAATGTCCCGTCAGAGTCGAAATGCTCAGTAGACATTCTTTTATCTGTCACTGCCGAGCGGAGCACACAATCAACAATGTTTGTTTCTGCTGGCTACGCGAGACCAGAGTTGGCTAAAACACCAGTTTCCCGATCTAATGAACCAAACTTTGAACCTGACGTATAAAGTGGCATTATCCGACAGTTAATTGCCAACTTTAGTTACGTCTACTATTCCACCCATGTGTTAAAGGGATAAACTAGATTTTGTTGACCTTCCAATGCAACAAACGTGTAGGAGAAATTGAAATTCGGTTGTACACAGGTGTTATTGCAGACCGTAAGGCCAGTCTGACCTGAATCACATTATACCTGTCTAGAATCAGATGAGTCGCGCAGTCAATGAACCTTGGAAGTCTATCCTAGCTTGCAGATGTGCGTGTTTACACCCAGAACAATCTAAGTACAACGTAGGTACTGCGTTATGACACCGATGGTTATCACCGTGTTACTAGTAATGAATCTATTGTCGTTGTATGGAAGGTCTCGTGAACAAAATTAAAAAATGAACAGATAGATTAGTGAATGCTACGGAAGGCTTGATCCGAGAACCTTACAACAGTCATTCTGAGGACATCAGTTTATCACGGGAATAGTTGTTATGTGTGGATAAATACTAGGAAGAATACAATTTGGTGTTATTATGTGAAGTCAAGCAATATTATGCAACCGGAGTACAGTGCACAACGGTCAGTTTAATGTTGTTTAAACCTGTTTTCTACACACAAACTGGTGCGTTCAGATTGATAAACAAACCGATAGTATGGCACGTGGATGACCCATTTCTGTTAATATACTGATTGTCCTGAAGTGATGATCTGCTGACACAAGTATTATTACGTCACGTGCTTCATTTAACGTAAATACACGGTTAACTAAACGTGTTCCTATGTTGAATTTTATTGACCAACAACCTCAGGACAACCATATTCACTTACGCAGCATTATTTTTACGTAGTGTATTCACTAGTTTACTTAACGGGAAAAAATAAACATGCCGACATGCTGACAGAATAACAGTAGGATGGCAAGTTTTCCGTGAATGCAGGTTAAGTTCTAATTTTTCGATCTGGCTCTCTTTATGTTATTGATCCGCTTAAATAGAAGCTGCAATTTTATTGCAAACTGACACAACATATATTAGACTACATTTTAGGGCCTGCTAAATAAAAGTGCAACTCACATCACCGCCTCAATGCAAGAACAGGCCTACCGCTATTGCTTATAAACTGGCTACTGATTCAGACACCATCGAAATGGCATGGTTGTTCACGGTTGCATTTAGATTTTCGAAATTTCAACCCACTCTTGTTCAAACAGTAGCGCTTTGTTCATACCTTGCGGTTGCCACGGCCCACCACCTAAATCATAGTCGATCAAACTGCTGCGTTTCCAGTTAGATCATGCTTGTGACCTCATCGTATCAAAAATTTGTCTCCATGTCTATCTATGACTTGGTTGACCTCATTTGTCACGTATTTC
>JTDE01000208.1:262449-312283 GCA_014338405.1 Paragonimus skrjabini miyazakii | reverse complement strand
ACCTCACGTTAGGCACGACCAAATTATCGTATGTGAACGGTCAACCACTTTCGCTTGTGAGTAATGATCAGGTTGCCCGATCGTCTCGATAGGAGACACAGTTACTGTCTGTTAATTCCAATCGATGGCCCCTCAACCAGGACTCTTCACCAAGTTGAAATCACAGAAATCATTAATTAGTTGGGCGGCATTTTGATTATTGATGAGTTCTAGTCCCAGCATTGGCAAGGATGTGCACTATTGACCAGCTGCTCTAATTAGAGCAAAACTGGAGTCTAGTGTTTCTTTTCGAAAGAGGTCGACCGGAAAGTTTATGTGAATGTGACAGCTGCGATCAATTGTGGATGATGGTCAGTCTATAAGAAATGACATATGTTGGGAAGTGTCTGTATTCCGGTTTACTCTCATTCACCGCATGCATAAAACTGACACATTTTATACAACCTGCACGTAGCCGCAACCAGTGATCTCACTGACTATGCCATTATTGCGCGAACGTTTGAAATTAATTGGGTCGTCCGTTCACTGGTTATAACTATGTCCAGTTTGTACCAACTGTGCCAGTTTTACGCCTGCGGCTGATGAGAGTAAATCGAAGTGTTAACATCTTACGACATGTGTTTTCTGTCTGTTTCGACTGTCCTATCGTGGATTGATGAATCCCGTGTGAAGTGACAGCAGAACGGAGATCTGTTCTATTTGGAACCATTGATATACGGTATTTCTTAATGTATTCTCATACATATCCAGTCCGTTTTAAGATCTTCATACCTAAGCTGGGTATTGTTATTGTACCTCCCTAAAGTGCAGCAGGTCTCAAAATTTGCTTTAATTTATTAGAGTCGACCTTGGACCTTTCTGTTCAATTGCGATCTCCGAACGTAACACAATAGGTGGGCAATTTCAGAGAGGTCACTATTCACTAGTGGTGTTCCGTCGCTCAACTTACCCGTTGGCCTAAAGTTATTGAGTCTTATTAACCCCTTTCGCCTGGAAATATATAAAAGAAAAGCACCATAACACTTCCTTTTATCCTGTTCACTAACCTTAACACGAATATGGTTTTAGATGAATAGTTGAATTGCTCCAAGACCTCAAACGGACTGTTTACGGTCTCAACAGCAGAATTAGGACCAAGGTGGCCATGAAATGGCAGTTGGTAAGTTAAAAAGCGTATATCATCACAACTGGATTGAATCTTCCATTTGTTTTAAATAGTCTGTAAATCTTATCATCTCGAAGCAACTATCCAGGAGAGAGAAACATTCGAGACAACTGCTCACATATCTTTCTCTGCATGTCGAACCGCTTGCTAAAAAGCGTAACCGAAAGTGATTTTTGGGCCAACTGGCGAACTGTCGATGGTATATATTTTTTTACTAGTTGAAAGTGCCAGAAATGCAGCTAAAACCAAGTCATATTTTCACCCGTGCTTCTACTACTTGCCTATATTTGAGTCTAGCACGGCATTAGCCTATCAGATCATTAAATATTGAGAAAGCAAATGTAGCTCGTTCTTTATTTCTTCCACAACCCATTATAAATACAAGAGACACCTGATAGCTATGAGTTATGCCATCGGGGGTAATACAAAGGCCAGGGCATACTTTATGGAGACTCATTTAAGTCACCATGTAGCCTGTTAGTCTGAAACTTTCCAGTAGAATTTATCTACGGTTGACCCATCAATATCGTTGCTAGTCATCTGTTGCATGTTGAATTGGGTTCGTTTTATTTTTGGTCAGGTTCGTCTGGATTGACACACTTAGAATTTTTACCACTTTCCTCTAAACTATTTTTTCTCCCTCATACTCTTCTACTTGTCGGTTTTCTCAACCGGTTTCACCGAACCCACTATACTATCATTCTAGTTTCAAAGTTTGCTCAATCAATCTGTACACATAAGACTTTTCGGTTTCGCCAAATCTGTAACTTTGTACGAATCTTGTACCGTTTTGACGTTGGTTCCCTGTAAGTTCCGAGATTATCTCGCCAACGTGTTTGTAAGAACTAACTGGGAGGTGATTATGTCTGTCAATACTGTAGACTGTTCATTCTGTTTGGCGTCAAATCGAAGACTGTCAGATATCACGTAAGTGATGAAACTGGGTTTATTGTTATTGTCATCTGATTCATTCTCATTGAACAACCATTCAATTTGTAGTCAATTTAGTAATGAGGTTATGTCCTTTAATTATGGTCAGATGGACACATAATCCACACAAAGGTTATTACTAGTTAGGAATAACCGTAAGCAAATATGAGGCTGGAAAATTTTACGCACGACATAAGCTGAGACTTAAAAGTGTTACATAATTTTCTTCAGGGTAAATAGTTCAAATGTGAGGGCGCGTATGTGCACTTACAAAAGCTAAAGGAATAGCATCAATTTACAGTGATGAGAGAGACGAAGTAAGCCATGTACTACACAGCACTCAAATCAGGTCGGACCGATGGGAGCCCTTGCCAACCACCGTGACGGATCGTGATGATCAGGTTCGACGTTTGTCGTTGGTTCACTCAGCATTGGTCGAACGTCGCGGATTACGGTATCTCAGTCACGCAAGTTGTAGACGCCAATCTGATGTGGTGCTACGTGACCAAACTTAGTCTGTATCCTTGTTAACTTGAAATTCCGGAGAGCGTGCCTCTTCCTGTTGGAGCAGAGAGGCCGTGCCTTTGAATCCAAAACCTAGTGTCAATGAAGTACTACTTTAAACGCACTGATGTTGTAGATGTTACTTTCCATCTACCCGCATTACGGTGCATGAATTAACTTCATTTATTCGACAAAATCCAGTTTGAGGAATTTAGTACAATCACTTCTGCATCGTTGATGCCCATCAGCTCCATCACTGGCATACTGCTACCAGCTAACGAGCAAGCGAGACTTAACCCGCTATATAAAACTTGAACTTAACGATGAGGTAAACACGACCAGATTGCAGAATACTCAACAGATTGGCATTGGACTTTTATCCCGTCGTAGCTACATAGATTAGCTTGAGCCAACTCTTCCTAAAATGGATGATGTTACCCTCAGGGAGCGTAAGGGACTGCAGGTGAATTAAGGGGAGATTGTCTAGAAAACGGCATTCATGATGCAAACGAGGGGAGTTCATTGACAGGGACGAAGCTGAGCAATTAACATGGAGTTTAAACTGTCGAGTTATTTTTAATAATCTTAGCTGTTAAACGGGCAGTCAACTAACAACCCCCTACGTACTCACTCTGCTTACCCGAAAAATTGCCGGAATTGGCATGATACGCTGCTGGTACAGTATCATGTACATAGCCGTATGCATATACGTATTACAAACTCAGCTCACGTTTGTTAGGCTGTGTTGGTTAGACCCACGCACATATGAGGCAATGGGCATGTTGGGCTACTTAGCTGAACGACTGTAATTGATCTTTCATGAGGAATGGTGTGTATCTAACACTTCAGTGGCTGGCAAGTTGCAGTGACGATTCGTCACAGTATTTACCGAGGTCTCATTACATGGTCAAGCTTACTAATCTTTGTCCACGTATACTCTTGATTAGTATACTGACTGAAGTAGATGATTCTGTTCATTCTTAATTAAGAGGTTCGTTCGCTTACCCGTTCAACACACAACTTTACGGGCAATACGAATTTTACTGTAATAGGCCTGTACATTTTATTTTTTTAAGTTAGTTTACGCCCTACTGTTGTAACGAAGAAATAAAAATACTGGACAAAACGTCGTTTATTTATCAGAAATATTTATAATGTTTAATAAAACTAGCTTTCAGATACTAGGAAATCATGTGAATCCCATCAAAATCAATTCGACTGACTCTAAACTTTTGTGCAAGGTAAATTTCTTCAACACCATTTGTAATTCCAAGTATGAATGAATGCGGCCGTACAAACGAAAGACAAGAAGACGGTTTTTGAATACATTGATTTGAAGGTGACAAGTTACGTAAGTGGCAGTCCGTGAGGTATAAAACTGCCATCGCGATCCACATTCTTCATTAGGTGATAAATCTTCTCCCCGAAACTCGTAACGAATGAATAGGGAAGATGGAAGAATAACTGGTTTAATTATAAATACAGAAGTAAGCCGATATTCTGACCCACCGAATAACGCCAAGACAATTGATTTCAAAAAGTGATTTGTACACTTTTTCAAAAGGCTTTCGGTAAACGTAAAATTCCGTTGAGTCCTCGTTTTCGTCCTTGAGTCAAAGTCCGTGAAGATAAGCTTCAAGTATTCGTCCTACGCTCAGGCAAACACCATAGAAAACCCAACACTTTTAGAAATTGAAATCGATGATCTCCTCTAAGTGACTTTCAGCTCAACGTCTTTAAACTGATATCATTGCGTCATGACAATTTCTTACAGTTATATTCAGACATATTCGTAGTTGATATTTTAGTGACTACTGATCTAAACCGAGCACTGTAAACCTGTATCGAATAATTGTTTCGCTTTTTATCGAAACGTCATCCAACTTTCTTTCACGTTTTGTTTAAGTAATTTGCCCGTCATTCTTGTTTGCCAATTGCAACATACTGTCCTCTTGCTCAGTCGCCCATTAGCTCTTCTCTATATTCAAGCAAGTGTTTTTTAGACAAATGATGGACAAAAGCTAGCGCGGTTCATGAAATTAATCGAGTAAATCCAGATGGCTCGCTTTGAATAAACAGCAGTCATTGCCTGAATGGAGCCAGCTGCTTGACGTATAGCCTATCTGCATTTATAAACAAACTGTGAAACAGTTGCCGTATGATACTGTAATGCTCTTGTCTTAACACAGTGTACTTTGTGTAGAGACTACGTTAGATAAGATAGATAGTCGTTACAGTCATACATGTTCGGACATTCGTTAGTACTCTATTCGAAGTACCAAAAAGTCAGTCTTCTCGCAAGCGTTACTGAAACCAGTTGAATCTTCCGTTTATGGGTGACAAGTATTGCTTACTCGAACCAATAGTTGCCATCGTATGAACTGCTTTTCATTGGACTATGCATATAGATGTTAGGGGAAGGATATTTTGCGAAGGGATAACCGGTACCAACCTACTCCTTGAGCATTAAAATTTTGTTTACATTTCAGCCGGTCACCTGCAACAATACAATCTGTCCAAACTAATCACACTGACGAGGCACAGGCAACTTTTCACTGGTACCGTGTAGAATTGCGGGTACTTGGGTGAATTGACATTTTGACGTCTGCTCATAGGTCGTGGGTTCGGTTTTCCAACGTGCACATTGCTTAAGTTACCCAGCTAAGTCAAAAACTCTGTCCACCATTCCGTTAGCGATTCCTTAAACCAACCGTTCGCATTTTATTCCCGTTCTGTACATCAGTAGCTATTCATTACAGTTTGACCATTGGGTTAGACATTGGAAAATTTCCTCTGGTGAACACATCGCTTAGGGATAAGTCCGTTGGTAGAAACATGCTGCTGTGTGTCACATCAAGTCAGAGAACGTTCCTAGCCTTGTGGCAATGCAGACGACCAAGCTGACCAGGTATAACAACATACAAAGATTATTGCTGTCACTCAAGAATTGTCAAATGATACGGCGGAAAACAAACGTGGTTTTGGATGAAGCAAGGTTGAGAACAGGGTTTGGTAAACGCTGTTGGCAGAATAACAGAAGTACCTTTTCGTATTCTGATGTGAACTAGATGAAGGAAATCCATTTGACTGAACGGTTCATGATTTCCAGTACGGACGTCAACTTCAGGGTAACAGAAGCGATTTTTTCTGTCTCCCGTCAAAGTGATTCATTCAATGGACTGATGAATCAAAACCTAAGGTTTAGTGAGGAAAACAGAAACATTTCAAGCCATGCGACTATGCAGGGTCAATGATCTACGTGACCTCCGACTGACGGCGGTTGTCGGTGAATGCTCAATCGTTGAAGTGGCAGTGTATGTTCCACCTATTCAATGGTATGAGCCTGTGCAATGCGTAGAATGTAATGGATTGCAAACTGAACATACAAGGATATACACAACTGACAACGTGAGCTAACAAGAGGGAAACCCTACCTTAATGTCATGTTCTGAAACCGACTGGCTGAAAGTATCTATAGGAGTGCGAGGTCTGCGCTCAAATATGAATTATGTTCACATAAACTCAACCAAATCCTCGGCCACTCATCAGTAATCTAGAATACTGTTCAATAGCTTTAATAAAATCAGAGACTTTAACCTGACCAGGTAGTGAGTTCGTTTATTGGAGATAACGGGCAACAACTGCCTCCTATCGAGATTTGACAACGCCATCGTTATTCACAAACCCGTGTGAAGCTGTCAGATATGGCATTTCGTTCACGCCCAATTTGAGACAAAAGGTGCCGCGGTCAACAAGATTGTCTCAGAAAAGTAGGGACGGAATTCATATCCGGACCACAGCAAGTGTACAAACTAGTAACGAGCCTCAACAAGAGCGAACCACCAGTTTAGTGCTTTTTTATGAAGGAATGTCGCTAGAAAGTCTTTGGAAGTGCGAAAGTTGTGCTGAGCTGTGACTGATATTCATTTTAGTTCTGCCAAGTCCCCAACACAATAAGATCGTTTTGGGAAACAGTATGTTCGCTTCAGAAGAGTGTAACACGCCTATTTTTCTTTCACACCCTTACCTTCAGCCTTCCCTATTAATCGGGGCACTCAAACACGTGATTCAGTGGTCTCAAACTGGCAGGACCCAAATCAATACGGTATCCAATTGGTTTTGCCTGATGTAACATGTTGGTATCAGTTCAATAATTGGTGCAACTAATATCGATTTTCGAAAAGTACCGTTCACCCCGTTAGTTTCTTACTCATATAACTTTCTCAAATTCCAGCCAAACCAGCAAGACCAGTTTATAAATGACCTGATTGATCTGGATGAGCAATCCGATGATGTGAGTGCTGTTCACGATACGACCTCCATCAACACTCAGAAACCAAAACCGTTGATTTCCTGCATCCAGTCATCAAGGCTGAGTATCGATGAGATCAAACGCCAGCGACCGGAATCGATCAAGGTGTGGTCAATTTGCCAAATGGCTTTTAGTCTGCATTCATCCTATTTTCACCTGTTTGAATCACTGAAAGTAGCAATCTTTTTCACAATTTAATGTTGTCCAATTTTCTCCACCAACATTTTCGTAAGTAGGTTGAACTGAAGAACTAACAGGATTGAAGCTGTGATAAAAATCAACGTGTTGGCAGTTTCCTTCTTATGTTTTTCAGCAATATGAACCCACCCTTCTTCTAAAGAGTATAATAGTATCGTAGTTTTGTATATTTCGTACAACAAACAAACTTTACGCGATTGGTAGCATCTTGTTGTGTCTCTTCATCGGTATATCAAAACAACTAGACTTTATTGCAAGTGCTGAAGTCAAAAACAGATTTAATGTATGAATCGAGTACAACAAGGAAAATGAAGTAAACTGTCACTCTCTGTATACTCACCAAACGGTCTTTCACTGGTAGCCTTAGATGAAGGGATGAGGTTCAGTAACACGAAACGAACTGATTTACTCTAGGTTGTGGTGTGTCCTGAAGATTGGTTACACAAACGATGACCCTATATTTCGTGTTTGATGGTTTGTCTGACTTTCTGTCTGTATAGTAAATAACGCCGGTCATCTGTAGAGGATTGACAGTCGGATAACGGAAGCACTATCGTGACTGTAACTAAGCTTCCAAATAAGCTCTGAGGCAGACAAGCTTTCTGAGCAATCATGCCTCGAGTTGACAACGAGAGATATATTTTGGCTGGAGGATATGTGCGCTTCACAACAGACCGAAACCGATCATGAACTTTGAAGAGTAAGTGGTCATTTTCGAACTACTGCCTAATGAAAACCTCCCTCTTCATGTTCACTACATTAAAAGTCTTGAACCTTTTAACGTCATAAAGTGATATAAATACATGTGAACACTAGCTAGTGTACATTCTGTTTCAAGAATTTCTATCACTGTGCCAAGCTTTATTTGACAAATACGTTAACTAATTTTAACCGGGTAACGCATGTCGGAAATGCACTTAATAGTGATATTGGTAACTTCAGATAACTTTATCACTAATTATGTTCTGCATATTGTTATATCATGGCCCTATATGTAAAACTGTTCCGTCCTTAATGATCTCAGTTCCACGGATGACAGAAAAAACTAAATGTAATACCTGTGTAAGATACGGAAAAAAATATAATGACCAGTACAATTTAAAACATCAGCTATACCGCCTTCAAAATTGTACACAGAGTTGTTATGTAAAATGTTTCTTTAAGTTACTTCAACATATTGAGGACTGTCTATTGCCACAATGTAAAATACTTAACACCAAATATGGAGATTTTCTGCTGCAATAAAAAAGAGGAATAGATGATAAACTGCTAAGAAATTGTATAAAATCATAAACGAATTGGCCAGTGGAGTTGTTAGTTTATAGTGACTGTATTACAAATGAACCGGGTATTTTTGAATCCAAGATTACGTCTTCCAAAATATCATTTAACTCAATAGAGTCTACAATGTAACATGTTATTAATATTTTAAAAATGTAGCGAATTCTATTAACAAATCATTAGGCAAGATGAGGACAGACAGAATTTTTCATGACTAAAATGAAATGTAGCGGAACACGTGCATTATTTGTACTTGATCATTTTCTTTCTTGTAATTCATCCACTCTTATGGGCATAAATTGCCAGGAGATATTTGAACTCATCGTACTACTGATAAATCATTTCATTATTTTTCGCTTGTTCCCGCCTCTCTCGCTTTCAGTTGTGACGTCTTAAGTTGAAGTCAACTGGTAAACAATATCATTTTTAAGGTCCACGCTGTCCGATAAACGCAGCAATAGGTGTTTCTGGAGAATGCTCTTTTAAAAACATGGAAATGGGTGTATGCTGCGTCTCAACAGTTACCATTTAGTTGCCACAATTACTGGATAGTTCTGTAAGTTCGCAGTTGTTTCTCAAGAATTCTGGTGGTAACTGAGTCGAAGCTTTTTATTCTTAGTGGCATCAGGATATACCTGATTGCTAAAGGCAAGCATTGCTGGCTCTATCGGATTTGGGAGAATCCTCACTCATGTATTACTGGACTTAATGAAAGTTTGGTGGCACAGAGCAGATAAAAGTCATTTCTTTGTTGCATCACTATATGCTCCAAAGTACAGTAAATCAAATGCCAGTAAAACAATTCCCATCGAACTCATGTGGACACTCTGAGACAGACTAGAAGTTGGGATATCATTAAATTAAAGATAATGTGTGCGCATCGCTAGGTCATCCTACCCTAGAAGAGAAGCAACTGAGTTGTATGTACTACAACAAGGTTGAATGCATTGACATTGGCGATCGGTTGTTGCAACTTCACGCATCTTAAGGGCATAATATACTTAGTTCCTCATTGTTGAACGGGATACCAGTCCATTATGCGTAAACAGACATGTACAACCTAACCGTGGACTCAATTTAATTATATCGCTGTCAGCCGTTCCATTAAGAAATGCCATTCTCTTAGTCACAACCATCACGATTGCGAATATGGTTTCATTCACGTTCGTTTCCATTTATCGTTTGCCCAAAAATCACTCGTTGGCAAGTGATAAATAATCATTCAAAAATTAAACGAGGAGATCGCAGTGAAGTCTGTCAAAGAGCACTCAGAATCAAATTACATAAGTTACCACAGGCGAGCACTGGGTAGAAATCTCAGTGACTGTGCGAGACTGCTGACAAGGTGTCAATGAGGTTCACACAGCCACTATGAATGTATGTTATTTTTGTACACTTTTCTTCCTGGAATATTTGTGCTTATTCATTCCTCTGTATTCGGACGACAGTTGTCATCATCAAAAACATTCTAAGCGTATTACCTGTAGATAAAGCTCAGAGCCGAGAGTACATGTATATATACACACATATTCAACGAAAGACTGTTACCTGGTGCAGGAAGTCCAATTTATTTTGACTGTGCTTACTGGGCCTTGTTGATGAATCTGTGTCAGAAATCTCTTAACACTTGTTCCATAACCTAACCATCTACCTTTGAACGATTATTCCGTGTATTTATTTTGTTCAGCTGCCATTGTCCCGCTCACTTCGAATGTGACAAAACACTGTTGTGGCAAAAGCAGCAGGGCAAAGAAATAATTCGTTCCATGTTTCAGTTCATCATGAACAGTAACGCTAATGACTTGCTTGATATAGCAACATTCGAGCAGGGACGTAGCTTCTGTGTCAGCTGGACCGGCGTTAGTGATAGGAAGTTAATTGAATTGTGACTCACGTTGTACACATTTCTGTACTAACGAAAACTGCTTTTTGGGATGGGTTGTTAATTCTCTATACCTAAACCTTCATCATTAAACTTATGATGATCACATAACTCCACTCTGTATGAAGAAGTTAACTGACGAGATCAGACACTCCTTCTTTATTGTTACACTTTCTTTTTGACGATTCTCATTTTAGTGATGCTCAGCTCCATGTTCCAGGTAGTTTTACTATACCATTGGCTAGACAAATATCACAAGATTAATATCACGTAAGGTTAACTCTTCATCATAATTTGAATAAATAGAATTAAAGAAACATAACGTTTTGAGGTTGTTAGAGGGTATTGGTATTACGAATATAAATTACTGTTCGGTTTTAGTGTGAATGTCATATGAAAATAATCATTGATTCTAAGTAATCAGGTTATAGGTACCTCACTGAGAAACTACTGTTAGGTAAGCCAAATAAGTTAATTTTAATGAAGGCACTAAGTTTTATCCAAATCACAGTTACTTATAATAACAAACTAATGTCTAACTCTTTTTCGAACTATTATATCGATCTTCCAGGTGGCTACCAAATTTTATATTCGGAGATTGTATGATTTTACAATCCCGATGATTACTTTAGTGAACACAGTGTTTAGCAGAGCGTATGGTGTAGATTGCAAAATTTTGCGAAGATTTTCTTTGCAACTGGAGCAAGACAGGTCCGTTTGAACTTGGTTTCAAAAAACGCGGGGATTAAATTTTAAATACTGGATTAGTGAACAACACTTGTCTCGTGATGATGTCATTAGCACAGTACCTAGGTTGGAGCATAAATAAACCGACGGCCTAACTCTGCAAACACTTATAAAATTGATGAAATCTTGGTTAGATTTTTTTCACTTTTCATCTGTTGTTTCAGCTACCTTACTCTTATTCTTGTGGTCATTAGAAATTTGGAATTTGAAGTTTCGCTCATCATCCATTGTTAGAAAATGACTAAATCGATAATGAATTAACCTTTAAGAGATTTACAACACGGTCTACAATTTGAAGCGTAGAGATTAAGTATGGGAACTCGAGTGGAAAACGGTCGACTAAAAGTGTGCAGCCACCTTCTAAAGGGTATTAGAAGAAAATTGACGAGCCTCGGTTGGAGCAATTGCAGCATTTCGAGATGTCGCTTAACGCTAAATGATCCCCATGGTCGTTGGTTACCAATGACAATACACAATAAACACATGGTTCTAAGGACTGTTGATGGGAACAAAGTTCTTAACCCGTTTGTTGTTATCCACTAAAACATATCCCATTTGTAAACAAATATACCGAGAACGTGAGTTTACCAGTAACATTCTGTGAATAAACTTTCAGGTTTCAAGTTGACTGAAGAATGACCCAAGTGAACCAACGAACTTCATAGTTGGGCTGTCAATTCGAAACTAGTTGTTAAGTTTAAAAAAACGTAATATTAATTAGTTTTTTTCGGCTGACAAAGTGTAACCACATGAATCATATTAAGAACAAATTTAAATATTTTAAAAAATAAGAGAAAGGAAGTAAAACTATATTAACTGATTTCACTCCATTATGGCGAGGTAACATTTCGTTTGTCGCAGATATTTTAAGCCAAGTTTCAACAATTTTGCTGCTAGTTGATCTGTTGTCATCCCCAGGTTCGGATTTGTCCAACTCAGACATTTTTGAAATCGACGGTTTGTAGAACAGGGGGACAGTTTGCGATCAATGTCTGAGGCCAAAAATGTGGTGTTGGAAGGGTTTTAGTGAAATAATACCAGTTTTCATTAAAAGTTTATTTTAATTCCGTGAATACGTTAAAAATTTCGGATCAAAGTTGGGTGGTTTACCTACAGAAAAACAAATGCATTCCAAATCTGTTATAATTCTTCCCAGTTTCCGCTAAACTAATTTACCTCATTAATATTTCGCTGTGTAGGTTAAAGACTCAACTTGTATACTAGCAAGCGGTTGGTGCTATGTGACTGGCGGCTTACTGTTAACCTGTTCAAAATCTATGTTCTGCTTCTGGGACTTCCTTACCACGGGTGTTTTCATGATACTGTTTTTTCTGGAATAGTTATCTTGTTTTTGTCTTCCTTAATGACTGATGGTGCAGAATCTGTACTAGTTGATAGTGAAACATATCGTATGCGTTGTTTACCAGAACTCGTTTACTTTGCAATTAGTTTGAATACCATGTCTAAGCTTTGATGCAAACAAGTGATCTGATTTGGACGAAAATACAGGTTATGGACAGTGGTAGTTTATGGAAAGCGGAGTAAATTAGGTAACGTGGAGTACCTTGACAAGTTATCGACAGAACAGAATGAATCCTCAACGTTTGTGTGACATCACATGTGCTAGTTCATGGTACGGCCATTCAATCACATTATGTAAATGGTTCAAAACAAAAACCATTTTTGTTGTTCACACATCTACAAATATTAATTCATACTCTGTTATAGGACCAACAATGGACTCACTTCGATTGTTCCTTTACACAAGGATGTGATACGCTGGAGTCGACAAAAAACTGGGATCCATGGAACGTGAACAATGAAGTACCCGCTCGGAACTTGCAGTGGCCAACATCTTCACTTTGGCCCAACGATTCAAGTAAGGGTGGGTGTATTTCTTCATCCTGATTTTTGGGATGTATTGTGTAGCAACTTTAATAAACAAAACTTTTAGGTGTTGAACGTTTATGCAAAGTGTCAGTATATCCATGGAAAATGGGCTTTTCAATCACCAATGCTTTCTAGGATTTCAACTTGGACACAAGTCCTAGTTGGGGGATCATTTGTCGGAGTTACCAGGACAGATACTGCCTCCTCTCAGGGTGGTCTGGCAAACTGAACACTACTCGCGAGCGAATGTGGCTGAGCGTTTACATACGATGACCCAATCATGCCCAGTGTGAAATCAGTGGCGCAGTAGTCAACACGGTTGTCTCATGAAAACGTGGTGGGAGTTTTATTCCCGGCCGTGGCAAAGATATGCACTATTGCCAAGTTCCAGTAAAAGCAAAACTCGTGTCTGCTGCTTCCTTTGGAATGGGACTGGCTGGAAAGTCTATGAGAATGCGACAGCTGCGATCAATTGTACATGGTGATCACTTTATATAAAATCTTTTTGATTACTAAATTCTTTTCGTAAATTTCACCTTTCATAAACCTAACTGAGTACAAATCAAACCCAATGAAAGCCTTATTTAGGCTAGCGTTTTTAATCTGTTTGAACAATAATTTATACGCTGAAATAAGACTGTGAACCTCAAGCTTTCAAACGCTGATTTTCACAAGAAATTTCACACATTGACTCGAGTGACGGCACATTAGAAGTAGACGTGATTAAATGCTCACTGACATTGAAAACAACCTTGAGCTAACTGGTCCATTTGTATAAGCTTCCCTTTTATATATATATATATGTATATATACGGTGGAACTAACACCCTGTCTTTATGCGATAGGATCTTATCTTCACCAGATGTATAAGTCTGTCTGCTTACCGTCATGTTTTTTTCGCTTCCTATCTGCATGTGTGTGTGTTGTTTTCGTCGAACCATAATGAAACTATAATGGAATGCTTCTGGCGTCATATTTTCAATATTTTTCTTCCCAGTTTAGGCCTCACCACTGGAATCTCTCTGTGTTTATTTTCCCGTTTTACGAAGTTACCTGTTACTTCTTTTTACCTCTCCACGGAGTACATGATATTCCAAACACGCTCGCATTCGTGCATTTTAAGTACAATGGAGTTGTGCTTAGTAAATTTGGAAGCAACCCAGTCGTAAGTCACCTGGTGTTGTCAGTACAGTATCACTCTCTTAGTCGAAAGAATACATATATACTTATTAGTAGTACAATTTCTATACACAAGAGTGGCGTTGGTAGATTCCAGCGTGAACTGTTCGAGAAATCCTGCCGGGGCAGTCGATCCCCTGGATCACTTGGTAAATTCCATAGGAGACAGTGGGACGGGTGGGTAATCGGGTCCAAATGTGAAATTTCTGAGCTTCTGGTGTGGCTTCGTAGCTCAGCTGGTAGAGCGCTTACCGCGTTGAGGCATGGTGTTTCTGTAGTTGGTTCAAATCCAGCCAAAGTCCAGATTTTTCACAGTTGGGTCTCACTTAAAACATTGGTCACCGTTTAACTGAAGCACTCACATATGTGCAGATCGGCTTTGAACATTGAAGTATGTGATGCATAGCAAACAAGTTGTGATGTGAAAACTGAAAAGCCCTTGAGAACAGTAAAATTTGGACCTCAATAATATCTTTTAAGTTGTTATTGCTAGAAACGGTTCTGTGATATCGATTTTAACACGTTTCTTACTGAGCAATCAGTGAGTAGGCATTGTTCGACACTTCATTGGACTATTGTTATTATTATTATTATTGTTTTTATATTCTTCCCCTTGTACTTCATCTTTACTTATTCTTTGATCACATTTCTGGTCCAATTACTCGCTTAACCACTTTGTGTTTGTGTAATTGTTTACGGTACTAGGGAATATGAAGACTGACAGCTTCAGTTGAGTTTTAATTGTATGCAAGAGTTTCAGGCGTGAAAGCTAATTTGTCTTAGTGTAATTTACTGTCATTTGAATTTTTTTTTAATATGCTGTCATCAGGTATTAGTTATTCAGCGACCATTCCTCTCCGCATATGTGTAATAGTCTTCGGCATCAAATCGATATTTATTTCCACGATGTATAATATAATACACTATCATCCTAAAATACCACTCTGAAGGAATACGAGATTTGTCTGTTAAGGTAGAAGTTGCTAGACTATACAGCTGGTTGTGTGCATGTTCCGAATACTTGAGAGTATTTACGGCGTAACATGTAATAAACAGAACGACTAGTATACCGTGAAGTATATTGTTGCCAACTGGGTTTGTACGCGTAGGGCTTGGTTTTCAACTGCTGTTTCCTTTGAGTACGCGGTAAAATCAATGCAAAGACCAATAACCCTCGTCAGTAAGTGGATATTTTTGTAATAAAAACAATTTCAACTTGATACTCTGCCTAGCTATCTCTGATCTTGAATCGTCACGATCTGTTAAGGCCACCTCTGCCTCGCTTGCATTACTTCCTTAGTTTTCTTCGTTATCTTCGATGTATCATATTGATGAGGCATAATGAACGTCGCAATTCAACCTGCTAGAATTTATGTACTCAGGAAGGACTTGCTTAACTTGTTCGAGCAACCATTTTGTAGCGAAAAGGCGTCCAACTCGGTAGTTACCATGCCACACACGCGCTCGCGATTTTGAATCACAATTCCAGTCCACAACAGCCCCGGTTTCCGCTCACACGTCATATGCACTTCTGCCAGGTTTATATGTGTGATCAGCGCCTACTATCCGGGGGTTTTCCGCCTACCAATCTTCGTCTGTTGGTCCGATTTCGTTGAGGGATGGCTCATCCGTTCGCTTGTGTTGTCCTCCATCTATCCACTATGGGCTTTGATCGTACTTTACGACTGTGTCGAGAAATTCCTCTGGGTATTGGAATAATCGCGCCTCTGATTTGGTCGTCCATCTTACTTTGTCTGTCGTGTCTCGCCCGTTCGTCCGATCCAGTCGAGCGTTGACTCATCCGGTCGCCCACGCCGTCCCCTATCCGCTCGTTGTAGGTTTTTGAACGCATCTCCATGCTGCACCGAGTTATTCCGCCGAGAGTTGGAATACTCGCACCTTCTGCCTGATAGTCCACCACAATTTCTCCATTGACTTGTTCACCTTTAGTCTGTGATGTCTGGATATGACATTCGTGAAGTCAGAACCTTTGATAAGTACTCAAAATACGAATGGTTGAGCTTGAGAGAGGTTTCATCCATTCGCTGCCCAGATCAACTGGAATGGAATGATAAAGAGTGTGGATTCACGCTTAGCTGTACCTTTCGATACTACCAATATTACAGGAGCGAAAAGATATAAGCCTAACTTTGAACCAGGCTAGACGTAGACTAATTGTTGACTCGCCGGAGTTCCCGTGACATGTAAATTGCTTGCGTGAAGCCTTCCTGGAGATGATTGCTACTTTTTGCTATGACCCAGATTAAGTCTGAGACATTCAGGTTGTACGAAACTGACTGTACGAAACTTGAGGTAGAATAGTTTGAAATTGAGATAAAGTGGCATAACTGTAGTGGTTTTACTCAAGCAATGCATTGAAACACGGTAGATGTAGGGTTTGGATAAATGACTTTTCAATAGCCTGTTGTTTCAATGGAGCTGACGTAAGTTCTTATGAACTTATTCGTTGAAGGGCAAACACTGTGTATACACAAGTATCCATAAATCGTTACTTAAAAGTAGTGTGGCAGATTTCGTAATTTAGATGAAACCCAATCTGGAAAAGCCAGGGCTTCGGCTGGATTGTATCCAGCGACATAAACAGCATTCCCAAACGTGGCAAGCACCCTACCAGATGAGCTACGAAAACACGCCAAGAGCCTGGAAATTTCACATTTGTATTCAGTTACCCGTCCAATTCACTGTCATGGGACATGTGCCAAATGATCCAGCGGATTGACTGCCAACACGGGATTTCTCAGCTGTTCATGCTGGAATCCACCAATACCACCGACTGAATAATTTCTTCTAGTCACCAAACAGTACTCGGCTGTGAACATATTCCACCTACTCAGGGCTTGACGCGTTGGTCTTCGTGTAAGTTTATAAAGTACGTCATCAACTTACCGGATCAACCCTGTTGCAAGGGGGTGGCATTAGTGCAGAGGAAAATATCTAGCAAATATTAGGGGATGCCGGACATGGCTTGTATGCCATGAGACTGAGAGTATTGGAAGAGCTATAATATTGCTAGGATTTGTAATGGTTTGTTACATATTATGCATAGGCAAACCTTGATTCTACAGATTTACTCATTATCGAGGGTGATAGCCGTGTCTATAGTTATTGTCCCAATACTCTGTGACTCGGCTGAATTTACGCATTCATTTATATAACAATCCTATTCATTAAACTTTAAAGTGATGATCGATGGAACTGTCACATATATCCTCCATCTATCATGATCCTAACCAATGCCAAACAACTTTTTGCGGACTTAATTACCTAAATTTCAACCAACTCTTGTCTTCTTTAGATTTATATTCTGCTCCTTATCTCGCACCATGGATTTCAAGATTCTATTATTTAATCTCCTACATGTACCTGTGTCATGATACTCCAAAACTTTCAGTAGACTATCCGCAAAATTTAACCACTTAATTTTCCATGGTTCACTAGTAAGTGGTTATATAAGCAACTGCTTTAAAACGGTGTCACACTCAACCAGCTATTAACGGTTAATTTTGTCAATATAAATTGATTCTCGATGTGTTTGATAGAATAGCTGGTTTGTCGCCGAGCCTGCATGCCTGAAAAGGTCAGCTTCATTGGCGCTGTACTCAATGTTTGGTCTGAGCACGATTGATCGTCTGAATGATTCAATCGATTTTTTTTCGCGGCACCACAACATCGCATGTACAAAGAAGTTTAAGGACAACATTCTTCCCTCTGCGTTGTAGGTGAGGATTCTACTGGCTAAGTGAGTGCTAAATATTTGTTGCAGTTGGAGTTGGACTTAACTCCAGGTTAAATTAAAAGGTGACGGAAATGAATATCAGTCACAAATACGGTGTGAGTTGCACACAGTTTGGTCAGTTTGAAACAGATACCTGAAGTGAGTGACAAGTTAATACAGCACCAATGTGTAACAACAAAATTTTACATGTCGACCACTACAAACCCAAACCAATCACTTGTTTCCATCGTTCGGTCAATATGGCTGTGTATAAGTGCAATAAATTTACCTATACAACAAAGAGTTCTGGGTATTGATTGAACTCAGATCCTCAGGGACAAAATCACCTTACCCATATTTAAGATGAAAAAAATTAACTTTGACGGACCAACCTGGAGTTACACAATTTCCTTGTGCTGGTCGCTCTCCTGATAACATTTTTGTCCGACTCTGATCTAGGGTAACTTAAGTTGCAATTGGCACGGTTGCTGAAAGCAGGTGCACAGGAGTTATGGATGGTCCATGGTGATAAACATTACTTCAACACGATAACCAATTAGTGCTTATGCTCTTGACATCGTTCTTCGCGAGTGTTACACTCTCCGCGAGAGAAAATTCCTCATGAAGTAACACGGCCCCATCCAAGAAGCACTTCTAAAAAGTACATATTAGGCTAGTAGTAGGCGTCTTTATTGATAAGCCAACCCTATCAGAACCATGCAGGAAACAATTCTTTAGCTAGAAGTTAGTCTAGTTTCTCTCTCTCAGAAGGAAGCAACGCAATCGCCTCGTTGGACCAAAGCGAGCACGATTAAACACTCACCCAGAGCAGGTTACAAAAGCACGTAGATATTTTGTAATGACCGACGATCATGCGTTGTGTGCTGCACTTGTAGTCAGATCCAGTCCGTTTTTGACACGTTTAATATTCTTTTCGGAATGAATTTTAGGATACGAACTACTAAGTGATAACAAAAGCATTTAGTTTGAGTCCACGAAATTCGCATGATCCATATGGTTGGTCTGAACTCTGTAATTCACTTGAACTGTTCGATTTGTCTACTTTGAAAGATGGTGCCGGATTTACTGGTTAGAGTTCTTCATTAGCTCATATTCTTATCCGAACCGAGAGTTTAAGCCGTCTTCCTGTTTGTAGGGGGAGCACACTGATTACTGCGTAATGAATTTTACTCTACAGGATAAACCACTTTATTGTAAGTAGCCTAATGAAGATATTGAAAGAAACACTGAATTGTCTGACTAAGGAGTCAGGCAATCGTGCTGTAGCACGTGTGGTCCGTTTGTTTTCTTTATCAGACCAATGTTGAAAAGCTGCAACGGCTAACCATATCGCTATAAAACAGGATAGTAATATCAAAAGTAATTGTTCAACATGACAGTCAAATGAGAAAGGTTACTGAACTAAAATATGAAGGTATGACAAAGTTACGCGTCTGACCGGCGGTATGATCAAACGGATCATAACGTCTCATCGAACAGTATTTATTTCTCAGAACCATGATGGGCAAGTGCCATTCAACTTTCTGTGGATTATACAATTTGTAATAAAAAACTGAACTGTTCCCGGTGAATGCGTCTATTGTGTATCAAACAGTCACGTGTGAAAAATTCCACTAGACACTGCCTATGGAGCTTATTCTATCAACCGTAAGAAAATTTATAAGTTGATTTATGGACACGGGATCATTTCGTGAAAAATCCCATCAATAACCAATAGATCCATAGAAACAGATAAGCCAGAAGCCGCTCTATGGATTGATGTACGAAGAAACTGACAGATTTCTATCCGAAAAATTAGCTACCTAGTTGTAATAAGTGTCATCTCCGTGATACGAATGCTGCATCATCTTGGGTTTAACTTCTTCAGATTTCCTTATAACAAAGCTTTCAAAGGTTTGCTGATGGTCTCAAGGAATAATCGACATTGTGTAGAGGTACCACTGTTACATATGAACTGGTATTCAGTCTTCATGGTGACGTAAACCAGAAAAATGCAAGCCGTCCGCATGAGGCTACATTGATGGGCTACGGTTGCAACTCGGATGTCGTTATGCTTTGTGACAAACATAGTTCAACATACAGTGGACTGAAGTGTTTCCGAGGAGGGGTGAACAGATCCGTATATCTGAAGCTGTTGTTGCGTTTTTCTGGACAACGTTTATCACCCTTAGATAGCGTATATATTTAAAAAAACTCATGTATCCAAACATTTAATCGCAATTACACGTGAGGTAGTAGGTTATTATCGACCAAAATGTCAGTATGAATGTAGGGGCTGTGGTCGAACATTACTGACGTTCATAATTTCCACTAACTATAATCCTGAACCAGTAATTAATAACCAAAATAATGCTCAGTAGGCTCAGTGAATTTGACCTGAGTTTGGCTGATCGTGAGAATATCGACTGGAGTTAACAGAATACTCTGTTTCCACTTCAGATAGTCGGTCTACCTACAAAATACTCCTAGGCGATCTTAGTTAAACAACTGAGCGAGATCACACAATGAACCCATGAGTGAGGTCAGTCGTGTGACTTCCTACATACTTGTTTCACAGAGGCAGAGGCCTGAACTAAAAAGTAACAACTCACTTGTGAATTCTCGTTTGTTTTGCTTTACAGTCTCAACAGAGCACAAAAGGCAAATATCACTGGAAATGAATGTGTAGAACTTCACTACAGTTCACGATTCTGGATATTTTAAAATGTGTGGCAATGTTGATGTTTATTGGTTTATTGGTAAAATTTGCACACTATCCATTTCGTGGATGTTTTGCTATCTATCGGGTATGTCTTCTAAGTCAGCCTAGACCAAAATTTCTACTGTACAAACGGCAAATGCATTTTGCTCAACAAACGCTGACTAATTGTACCGTTACAAAAGTTAGAGCTCAATTACATTTCCGGAGACAAACATGAGTTAATGATAGGTCCTAACAAAAACAAGGCTAGAACTGGCTGTTTTCTTTCAAAGTGTACAAGCTGCTGCGTTTATCTTTTTCTGTTCACCAGTTATCGTGAAATCTCGTGGGCCTTGATACCACCAATGGGTGATTACGATTTCAGGCTACATTGTTACCTCTATCACACATTTGTCAATAGTACTCAGTTGACCATGACCATGTCAACTGTTTCATTAAATAATCTGTTTTGTCTGCTGACAGTTACAAGTTTAAGAGTTTATCCGAAGTGCTGAGGTGCGTCTGTATGAAGAGTTTCCCTTGAAACTGTTTACTATTCATTTGGCTGGTTAATTACTGTTTGCTTGTTTCTGTTTACGTAGTTCAAAAAATCTTGTGTATTTCAGTGCCAATCTTATTAGACATATTTATCCAGGCTACATTGATAAATAGGCATATACCGAACCATATTTTGTGAATTCTCTTATTTGAATGACGAAATAGTGTTTTAATCGAGAAGGATTATTCAATTAACCTAGTTGGTTTCATAGTGTAACTTATGGAACAGCATCATGTCGCGTTTTTGTGTACTAGTTCTAACACGTGACCCGACATGAAAATCTTTTATATTTTTATAGTAACAGCTTATGATTCGGCTACCTTGTATCGGATTTGAGTAGCTCAATGTCAATAACGTCAACTCGCACAATTTCTCTAATTAGTCTGATTTCTAGTTATTTCCAACAGTTTCCACATGTATTTAATGTCCACCTTGCTTTCATCGGCCAGACACTTTTGCCTACAAGTTATTGCTGAAATTACAGATGAATTTTAATTCTGTGTGATGCATATCGTTTGTGCAAAACAAACCGGTTGGTGGTCCCAAGGAGTGTAAACACTTAGCATCTATTTGATTAGATCATCACCAGTTTCACTTCGGATGCTCCCATCGTAGTAACAGTGAAATTACGACATTCGAAAAATGCAATGGTTCAATATATGCGCGCGTGTCAACCGCGGACATGGTAGTAACTTGTCACTGTATAGAATTAATCAATAATGTTAACTTGATTTGAATTTTTAGGTTTCCTCACATATGGAAATAGCCAAAAGGGCAAAAATGCGTGCGAGAAAGGTGGGCGGACAAACTCTATTGGCTAGTCAGATATTCACAGAAGCACGAATGTCTGAATCACAAAAACTGTGGCGATTTTTAAAACAGACATGTGCTGTTTACGGGTTAAATTTCAAGGGTGTAAAGAATACGTCATATTAATAAAATCTGGCGTATTCTCTGGTCCTATACTTGACGTCTGAGCACTAACCACATTTTGCGTACATAAAAGTAATCGTTTATCGTTCACAATATGTGTGCATGTGATGAATGTCACAGAAACTCCGGCAGATTCATGTTTGTTGGATTACTGTCTTCATAAATTGAATGAATTATACCTCGGCCTATTCAGCTAGGGCCGTTTTTCTTTTTTGCCTCTTATTTGATAGATCTACCTGGTCATCAGATATCATCCAACTTCCCGACTTCAGCTGCAATAACGTTATCGTCATACACAAGTGAAAAGATGCTACCCAATCCGAGTGCCCAAATTTGGGGGACAAATGAATGGTCAGTGTCCTTACCGAAACCACAAGTTAGTCAGTATGATTTTTGAATGTGTATTTTTCTGGGTGACGACGTTTACGTTGATTATTCCTGGATTAAAAAGGGACATTTAGCGAATTCGATGGGAAAGGTCTAAGGATCATTCATTCGGGAATTTAATGTAACTATGCTCCGTAATTAGCTTGTACGGTTACGCGTCTGATTGGGCCTTGCAAATCGCACCCCACTGGTCTCAGCTGCAGTTCCAGACGTTTGAGCACCCTCCGTCTGCATGCTTACTGGTCGTTCTTCCTTGTCGTGTATCTGTCTGTTAACTGACCAGTTGCACAGATGTGCCGTCCACAGTGAACTATATCGAGTTCCACAGCACCTTAACGCAAACTTATACATTCCAGTTACTACATTCATGCGGAGGGCTTTTGTCCTTTTTCGACGTGCCTTCACATACGTAAATTAGCGCAACTCATGTATACCAAGACCATCTGGTGACCATGTGATTCATGTGCTGAATCAACAGACAAGACTTTGTTTATTGTTAAGCCTCAATTCCATGTCATATCGTTGATCACGTGGTTCTATATGATATTTGTCATATCAACCATTTATCTGATACTACGATCGGAACGATTTCAGCGTGCCGGACCATGTGAACTGGATCGAAATTGGTTATTAATTTTGAGGCTGATCAGACAGGTCTTTAAATATAAAAGCTAGCCATTCAAAAGGGTTTCCATGGATATTTTGACGGCAGTTTTGATTATTTTATTTCGGACATTAATCCCATATTGGTCTGCATAGGCACATCCGCATATCTGCGTTTGTTGGGATACTGCATGTTTCTTGACATAATTTAGGCAACGGACAAGTGAATTTTCGGACAACCTGAATGCAGATGTATAAATTCTGCGGCCATGCGACCGCTCAAAGTACAAGTGATTGTTTTGTTCCCAATCGCATCCTCGTTTCCATGAGATTCCACCACCATCGCTCCGTCTATGTTGATGCAAGAAAATGCAGACGTACGCCACTGGCGTCGGCATATGCGCCGGCGTTTACAATCGTACCAGTGGTATCTGGAGCACTTGGAAGCATGTTAATCCCTGTTTATGGACGATGGTATATTTTTCCTTAACGGTGTATCGTGAAAGCTCTCTTCTGAGCTGCGAGAAATCTGTGACGACTTAATACGTTCAAGTCATTACGTAGTCCATTACAATTCACCAGCAAAATTTTCACAAAAATTCGTAACTCCAAGAAGTGGTCATCCTAAATGCCGATAAAACTTATCATTTTAAATCTTTTGACATTTATGACAATAATTCCTCTTTAGAAATTTTAACAAAACAGTTAAAACATGAAGTGCGAAAGGTGCACGCAGTTCGTATTGACTAATCAGTACCAAATTTACAAAATTTGAGTGGATTTTTTTCAACAAACAATCGGTGGGACAGATAATTAATCGACTGGTTAGGATAGGTCATCATGTCAGCAGAAGAGGCAGGTTTACAAATAACTGTTTTTGAACCGGCTTGATACGACTGATTACGAACTCTTCAGAAAACAGCAAGGAAATTGGACTAAAATGATACAAGATTCCAAATGCACAAGGTGGATCAATAGCTTGAATAGTGGTCAGGAATTGCCTGGTGATTGAAGAAACTGGTTGCATTCGTGCTTCAGCAATACCAGCATTTTCAAGTAACACGGACTTCTGCACTCATTTAGGCAAATGTTCCTTCACTGTAGTAATCAAATATCTCATGATTCTGCCTATGTGACTATCAGCAGTTTCATACAAACTGCTAACCATAAAGTGAGACGGTACCGACAGACCAGTCGTTTTGGGTTGAAGACACTGATGGCTTCCGTGTCTGGACAGGCATAAGGCGTTTAGCTGTAATAACTGCTCATTTAATTGCATTTCTTAATCGGTGAGTTATTTGATTCATTTTGTAATCATTCTTAAAATACGGCCTTATACAGACCCGCTTTTCTTTCACCGATCACCTCTCTAAGTAGTGGCGATTCTCTGTTAGTCTATTTCGTTAACTTTTGGCCTATGAAACGGAAGTGATCAAGTCTAATTCATCCTTAACACTGTGTTGTATACAGAGTCGTCCTGATCGTGCGAACATCGTTTACGTTGGAATTTAAAAACTTAGTCTTCGTTCGGTCTGACAGATCACTTGCTAAAATAAGAAAGAGCTGCCCTGTTTTGCTCATGATGTAGTCGCCTGGAAGAAGAACATAATGCTTGAGTACTTTGGGGTCAATGTCACATACCTTGTTTACGGTACATGGTAAACAAAAGCTTGGATCTGATTGCGTACCCATTCTACATTGGGGAATCCATCATTTCATCGAGTAAAATGGTTGACGGTGCAAGAGTTTTCGAACAGTTGCACTGGCATCCCCCAGTGCCATCAGGTCTCCGGGTCTCGTAAGAAAAGGGATATTTTATCACACTCGACTTAGATGTAGTACGTTTCTGTGAGTGATGAAAATACAACCATTTACATCACTTCGTATATGGATAAGACCCAGTGGTTAAAAGTCAAGGCTTCGTCTTGATACGAACCACCGCCAGAAACAACATGCCTAAACGCGGCAAGCTGAGCTGCGGAACCACACCAGGAGCTCAGAAATTTCATATTTGGGCTCGGTTACTCACCTGTCCCTCTGTCTTATGTGGAATCGTATTTAGCCAAATATTTTATGCTACCCACGAGTAGTACGATAATTCCCAGAGATTCACCCATGCCCATATGCCATCGGTTACAGGAAGGTCGGATTCTTTGTGTTCTATTCAGCAATACATGATCCAACGCGAAGCGGCCAAGTGGTTGGTTGGGATTATGAGGACAGACAGATCGGGCAACCTGATCATTACTTACAAGCGAAAGTAGTTGTGTTCACATATGATAATTCGGTCGTGCCTAATGTGAGGTTAATGGCGCAGTGGTAAACATGGTTGCCTCATGAACAGCGTGGTGGGAGTTCTAGTCCCGGCCGCGGCAAGGTTATGCACTAGTGACGAGCTCTAACAAGAGCGAAACTTGAGTCTAGTTCTTGTTTTCGGAAGGGGCCGACTGCAAAGTCTATGGGAATGCGACAGCTGCGATCAGTTGTGGGTGATCGTCAATCTATATGGAAACCAAAAATCCCCCATTACTCTTTAGTAATTATGATAACTGTTTGGCACAAATTAATTCACCGTATTCCGAAAGGCTGTTCGATTTATCTTATGCAATGGTTACTAGAAAACTCGACGCACACGACGTGCCCCATTGATGTCTAATACTCGTTGGCAAAAGTACCATAGTATCCAGCGATATTTTTTTAAAGATTCTAGCCCACCCGCGTAATTCTACGGTTCTATGGGTTACCTTGGAAGCTCATCTTCACCATTCGCCAAAAATGTTAGGTGTACCTTCCTTTCCACAGTTTTCAGTAGCACAGATATGGGGACTCACCGAAACATATTTTAAAACAGACGTTTCTGTGACGAAAATTGAACGTGATATTCTTTCAATCGTGGGTCAACTAAAGCTGTGCGAAAGTTATCTGAAATGTATGCTTCTAACTGGATGAGGTAAGGATGAACTAAAAAATCAACGTGGTCACCCAAATCCGTCTCTCATGAACCTACAATTACGCGCGAAATGACAGTCTACCTGTCTTGCGTACTCTAAAGGAACTCCCTTAAGATCGACTACTTAAACATTTGCCTAATTGCAAGCCAACACGGGAAGAATCAATGGGAAGTTTCTCCGCTTTGTTTCTGTCCGTACGTTTCTCTTTCTGGGTGTCAGTAACATACCCACATTATAAACCACTCACCAAGCATCCAGATACCAATTATCCCGAGCTCTTTGTCGGAAAACAATGCAGACTGTCTTCTTCACTATTCAAAATTATAAATTGTTCCAATGATCTGTCTGTAGGAAGTTTACTTTGATGGATGATAGTTTGGTTGACACGATTACACCGGAAGTCTTGTCGTAATTTCCCAAGATACCGAATAGTTTCCATTTTTTTAAATATTCGTGACATCTATCAATGTTCCTGGGGCTTCCGAAATTGTTGATTCTATAAAGCAGGAAGTGGTAAAGCGATTAATTAAGGAACCTGTTGATTGGTGGCGTTCAGTGAATACGAAAGGCTGCCTCTTATACTTCAAGATATTAACTGACCATAAGTCATGTTATTAATGTAGCGTAGTTGCTTACTAGTTTGGTGGACGCTGACACCTCAAAATGTCGAACTTGCAATTGACGTTGTTTATCAATCTACGGTAACTTGCCTTGTATTTCAAAACAGATGGCTGTCAATCTGTGCTATCCATGTAGTTAACTATGAGTAGCACTAACAATCTGAATCGATATGTAAATTTTGCTTCTTATTGAGAGATCATTTGTTTTGGCTGCAGATTCTAAATCATTTGCAAGTTAACTTAGCCGTTTATCTCAGATCCAATGGAGTCTTCTGGTCAGTGCCGATATTAGGAGCACTAACTGGAGCTGTACATAAACCCAGTCTACCTCAAGCCCTTACGTGGTATTGTAATTTTCGTAAAAAGTGTACGAAGTTCCAGTTAGTGTTCCTAAGGTCATTAAAATTCAATACCGTGAAAATAACTGGCTATCAAGTATTTGAGAGATAACGCTCCTCTTTCATAAACGTCTCATTTTACTCGATGGCAATACTTCAAATTAAGATCCACTGTGGCAGTATAGTTATGGAGGTACCTTGTCTTAGATCGAAGATTACCTGAGACTGATCGAAACCCTGCTTTCCGAAAGAAAGTGATCGGAGTGTCCATTTGAACGTTATAGTTACAACCATCTGTAAGTAGTGGTCAATTTATGGGTATAGTTGTTTTGATATGGGTAACGAAAGTGTCAACTTATTTGGATGTGTTATGTACTAAAAAATGTGCTGGCTCACTCAGAAAACTCATTTTCCAGGATGACGAGGTATGAAAATTTTAAATGTTGGACAGGAAACAAAGATGGCAGAGTCAAGGTCGGCCACGTGGCATACATAAAATTTACAAAAAACGATGGAAGGTTATATTCCCTTAAGGACACCATAGATTACAAATTATGGACAATGTATCATTAAAGCAAGTAAATAAAAGGCCACAGAATGCAGTTTATGCATATATTCATTCTGAGGCTCTGAAGTAGAAAGTTTTCTTTGTTGAATAAAGAAGCTCGCATCAATCAGTGGTTGGTGTAAAACATAATTCAGTTATGTCCGAAACTTGAAAAAAAAGTTGATCGCAGAGTTTCGAAAATCCAGTCTGTCGTAGATAGATGTGAATGTGACTTTTCCTAAGGTATTGCCATACCAGTCCATCTGTAACATTCACTTCTAATGAGCGTTAATTAAATCATGACAACAACAAAAATACGCAAATTCTAATTATCATTTGTATCTTTGTAAGTTTAACATCTATCCAGCAGTTCAGACTCATTATAGACATTAAATAATAAGGATTGGATATCTTCTTTTTCGAAATGCATTGCTTGGTTCTGCTTATTTTTCTGCACTCTCTCCAGACCAACTCACGTAATCCGTTTGTTCAATCATGGACATCAAATCAACCGATAGAAACCTCCCGGCCGGCTGGGCAATCCACTGTGAACTGGTGCGATGCGATTGTATCTCGTGGGGCTGGCGAACAAGTCTAGACAAACAGATCTAGCCTTCCACTGTCAGACACCGAAGAGATTGACCTTGCAACAAGCCACTTTAACTGGCCTTGAATGGAATCGCGCATGTTTTTTATGAGTTTCTTCATCTACGATCATTTCTTGTCTTCCAAATTTCAAACTAACACTGTTCCATACTAAAAAATCAACGGTTGTTCTTTCAGTATATTCTTCTTAAACTACCAAGGGCTCGCTTTCTTACTGGATGGAAAGCGCCCTTTTCTCGAAAGTTTTGCGTTGAATAATCTTGAACCGAATGTGTCTTCGCTAAGCAAAAGCCTTTATTCTATAATTTCCCTCCAAAGCCAATGCTTTTGCAGATATGCAGTTGTGATTATGGATATTTTGTGAGGTCTTGATGGAGTCTAGTGTTAATAAAAAATGAACTCAGGTGATGCATTTTAACTGCCTCTGTCGGATAGATTTCACTTAAAGGTCTCATCTATTCAGTTGACATGTATCGATATAATGTATGGTCTATTGTACATAGGGTGGTTGAGTTGCGGTCTGTTCGGCATGTGTGCACAGTCAATACGTATGTATGATTCTGTGGACGTAGCATGGTTGCCACTCATGACATCCTCGTAACTATGCCTCTATCTGTTTGATCTGACCGAGTTATGTGATCATCTCAAACTAGACAGCTGGTCGTTAGCCAGATTACATTTCAATGGGCGCACATACTTATATCGTAAGCACATTCTTAAACATTTTTTATGCAGCAAATCAGACCAGATGTGTATGGATTTTTGCTTCATGCACCGAATGAGAGATACAGTAGTGTAACCACCACTTGTCATTGACTAACCGGATTGTTAGAAAACACATCAGTTTCCATTTGCACTTCGTGAAAGTTTTCAAACAATTTCTAATCACTGCACCCTTAATTACTGCACCCTTATACGATGTTATTAACTCACCGCAGCCCTGGTAACCATTCAGCATTGATGGATGTACCAATCTATCCACTAAAACATCCTATACACAAATCGAGCAGTGGACGCGAGCGTTATCAGGCTAATGCTGCTGTATTGGTGACTTATAAATGCTAAGGAAATTTGTAAAGCTCTACATGATCCAGTGACATTCTACTAAACCCCTTCGACTTGTTTACATACTGCTTTGATTTCGCTGAATCTATATACTTGCATTGATCTGATGATGAATTATTGTAAACAATTGTTGGTCACGGTTTTCTTTCAGGATTTATTGGGAATATGAATTTTATTTAATGACTAAAATCATCTACTCATTGCTGATTAATTTTGGTTCTGCGGTTCAGTATTTGCTTTATGAATATGGTATTCGACGTTATTGTGAGAGAGGTAAATAATGGTAATGAGATATGGGGTTTTACAATACCAAATGATTCGTTTTCTAACCGAAGGAAGTTGATTTTGCGTAAATGTTAATCATACTAGCATCAGAGAGCGTTATTGGACACGATGCGAGTGTAAGTGGTACATTTCATCATTGAAACCCTTACTGACGCCTTCCTGTTGCAGCGTCATCTTGGCATGTATTGTTATGACTGTTGTAAGTATCTCAAAGTTAGGACTGCCTACTAGTTCGGATCTTTAGTCTGACTGCAAACATGCAACTACGAATGAGGGCATACTTGAAATGAGCTGTGTCCATTCACATTAACGTAATCAAAAACAAGTTATAGGTAGAACACTTACAAGCAATGTTCATGGAACTGATGGTCGACCAGATGTGAGCTTTGGCTCTTAAAGCTAAGGGTCACCAGTCCAACCCCACTCAGTCTACCTCTATCTGGTGAGACCAAACAAAGACGAAACCGGCCGTGGAGTGTCAGTTTGTGGGTGAGCCTCAAGGAGCATTATAAAGAACATCTTTTTCACAAAAACTTCTGTTCGAAAGGAAGCACACTTAGTTGTCATAAATTTCCAACTGATGTAGCAGAAATCGATAGCTTGGGCTATGTCTAATTTGTACCGCGCATCACTTTAGTCACCAATACTCATGCCGTCACGCTTAGATTCATGTGCTTCTGGAACATATGAAGTTTTGCAACGGGGGTGTTTGCAAGATGTACTTACTAGTTGAAATTGTTGTTATATAGGAAGGCACCCGTTACTTGCTTCCTAACAGACAATCTTTTTACCCCATTGTACGTAACCGTAGTGAGCCGTGGGAGTGTCCACCATCTGACCACTTGAATTTCTTTACAAACAGGACATTTTATTAGTCATTCATTCTTGTATGAATGTAAGTTGTAAGTTGGATCCCCATCAACCATCGGGTAACAGCAGGTCTCTGATATAATCAGCTACCAATTCATATGTTTGACTAGAGTATACTGTAAAAATACTGAAAAGCAAAATGCCACATGTAAACAGACCTGCCAATTGAAACTAACACCATAACAAGATTTGAACAAGTAGCTCGCAATGTCAGACGTTGTTGCATGTGTTCGAACTACTCCTCTGTGGTGGAGTGCTTGTAGGCGCAACCAGTATGAATGAGCAAAATGATAGCTCTCATCGTTTGACGGTTTTGTCTAATTGGTACCTAAGTCAAATACATTCGTGGCTTCAGGCAAGTTGATTAAACTAGTTACATGTGCGAAAAATGTATTCCGACCTTTTACAAAATAATACCTCGTATGTTCTAAATAGAACAAAGCGGTTTTGACATACAACCCTCTTGGATAATTCAAGGGCGTGTAGCACAGTTATTGGATTCGTTTGCTGCATGAAAATTTACAGGAAATATTTCGTTTAGTTCACTATTAAGACTATTCTAAAGCTGGGGCAATTATTCTATGAAACCGTTAAGTGTACTCGGGCAGTAACTCTTTAAATTTTGGTCTCAAACCTCTTCGCATCCTAATAGAAGCATTTGTTTGGACACCAATCGGTTTAGGTTTAAATCATTTCGATGATTACTTCATTATATTTGCCTTACACAATTAGAAAACGCAGTTCTTTGTTCGAACAGGTATCGTTTTATAACAAAAACAACAGATGCCATACGTTAGATGAAGGTTAGTGCATCATGTCGTTTTTCCTCGTCAGTCCTACTCACTGGAACCTGATCACCAGACAAGTAAACAAGTGAACGTCTACAAGCAAAATATTGAGATTTATCTAACCACCAAAAATCACTCACTTTTTACTTGTGTACCACATTTTGAATACGTAAATAGTAATACCAAGGAAAACTGAGTGGAAAACTAATCAAATGAGTAAATCAGGGTGTAGTTCAAATTACATATCTGCATTACCCAATTAAAAAGCATAACGTATAGAAAATAATTAACCAGTTCCTGTTGGATTCAATTCGGAAGAGGGAGAAAGAATACAATAGAACAACGTGAAGCATAACGTAAACAACAACAGAGTATAATAGGAAGATAATAAAAACGATAATAGAAATATTTGTATCAAGTTACCGGTGCAATACTAAGTACCCATGATATCAATTTTGGCGTACTGCACGTTCGCCGGGAAACTACACAGCTTCAAGTTCACTGTGTTCTGACTACTGTCAGTATTGGTCATTGGTTAAGTTACTTCTTTTCAAAACGAAATAGTTTGGTGGATTTGTACGTAAAAGTGTCATTCCTTGCATTGACCTGTCCGCCGTTTTGAGCTAATTTGTCATACTACAGTCGCTCTTGCCAGTGTTAGCATCATCCGTTTCATGAACAACGCGCGCCTGAATCCAGCATCCATTCACGACATTTCCATATTTTCGGCTTCTTCGACGTTCATACTAAAAACTTACGTTGAAGTTTGTCTATTGACTGCTTGATTTCGTATGCTATAACTGTAATAAACTATATTACACCTGTTGCCCTAGTCTTATGTTAAGGAACAATTAGGTCCATTTAAATAATTGATCAAGCTGGACTAATCAACCACACCATTCGGAGTGAAGATTAAACTTAACGGGTGTGCTGAATGGCCCTCTGTTATCTCCTCTGTTGTGTTTACTTGCTAATGAAAATCTCTGGACCCAATCCCCAAATTATTACGAAAATGGGCGGGCTGACTGGAACTCTGTCACCCCAACAGCACCAAATCTGACAGAGTGAACGTCAGGTTAATCATACTTTCATTTCACTTTTGTTTGCAACCCGTCTTTGTAAACATCTTGACTTGTATTGAAGTACTTGTCAATCACGATTAAACCCGGTAGGGTTGTTTCCTCACCATACACTTCCGTTACAGACGATGGGCAATAATTCGAAAAATTTCAAGTATTTTCGAGTACTGTTTCTTCTGACTTATCGTGAACCGTATAGTAGAAAAGCCTTCGTTATGATTAAAGTGTATCATTTTTCATCGAACATCTCCCGTTTTCAAACGTAGTCGTAATATTAATTTACATAAAGAGTGGCTTCAGCCTACGTTCTTTTTATATCATTATACAGTTTGTGTGTAGGCTACCTGGGATTGTCTCGACAGGGCTAAGGCACATCTTAAAAGCCCGAAATTACTTATAAAAGAAAGCAAACAGGAACTTATTTACGACACGTAAGTTAACTGAGTAGTTGTCATACATCCACGTGTTTGTCGAAGTGTTTTGCGTAATACTTAGAAATATAGCTGTTCCAGTCAGTTCGTTAAAAATATTATCAAGATTCTATTGGTCCTTATTGAACAGAATTTCGCAGTTAAAAAACGAACACTAGCATTCATTACTGGCCAGTATTTTGCCTGCATCTTTTGTGTTTAGGTTCGTATTACTTAAAAATTCAAGGGATAATTTTTTCGCATAACCAACGGAGAAATTGGGGAACAACTTGACTGAAAATTTATCCCGATCATTGAATAGAGTTTATTTTTATTTGTATGGGTGCGGAAACAAATTTGATGATGTAGCGCAACCTTCTTGTTAGTGAGTTTTTGACTAATTGTTCGGAATTGTTCCGATGAGGTGAATAAGTCCTATTTAGTTCTCGAAGGAAATTATGCAAAATATAGCACATTTAAAGGTTTTCCATTCCAAGAGCGGTAAATATAACGACATTACGAAATAACACGAAACAAACACCATCACTTTGGATCGAGCGCAAATGTTAAGCAGAAAAACTCAGCAGACTGAGAAAGCGTAAATGATATGAATAAACTATGTAGAACAATGTAAAATACTAATTGACATGACTATTAGCCCTATCGGTATAAATTTAAGAACACCGTCAAATGTTGCCTTGATTTTCATGAAAGTGTACAAATGATATTTGGTAAAGTTCAGTTTTAACTTTGAATATCTGTTAACCAGCTCACATGAAGAGTCGTAAACTTTTTCGTCACTAACACGTATGGAATTATCGTTGTCTGAAAAGAGGCTCAACTGACACTCAAATGGTCAAAAAACCGGCAAAATCTTTGCGAACTCAAAAGCGACTAACTAGCGGATGGTATAGTTGAGATCGCTTTCGTTACTGTCGTTAAGTTGAAACTTCCCAACAGACTGGATTGGTGTTGATCATCTTACGCCCAATTGGCAGTTGTAACCATGACAGAGATCCTATTTTAGAATAAACTAAATATCTGTCAGTTAAGTTTACTCGACTGTGGTAGACTACTTGCACATCACTTGGACATCACTCACAAATGATCTTAGCTTTGGCATTCCCACAAGCTTTCCACACATCCTCTTTTAAAAAGAGGCATTACATTTTAGTTTCGCTCCAGTTCACTCTTATCAGTGATGCACATCCTTGTCACACAATGCGTCGGAGAGTTTGTATATAATACTTTAGTTATTCCTGGCATGACCATGAACTTGTTACCAAACGTCTCTTAGATTGAGGCTATTGTGTTATTCAGCGAGCCAAGTGAACTTGGTTTAAACCACTGATAAAAGCTTGAGGAATGAGACTATTTCAAACTGATTACCACCTACACCTGATAGCAATCTTTACATTCATATAGGCGTTTCGTCTATCCCACTTCGAAAGAAAGCACTAGACACGAGTTTCATTCTTAGTGATTCACCGAAACAGTCACCGTTTCCAACCCAGAGCTGAAATAAATACTTTGTTATTCATTTTACTTTGCTACTGTTTTGTTGTCGTCTTGTAGACAACGGGGAACACATGCTTTATAAACATTCATCTGAACTGTTTTGTAGTGAGAACTTTTAGTAACAACATAAAGGAACGTTTGCAGCCGGACTTACCTTAGTCTAGGTCATTTTTACTGGAATACAACAAGTCATGTAGCGATTATGATAAGTATGAAAATTATCAAGGACATAACTTACAGATTAAATTATTTGGTTCGGGTTCCTGTCACTGGATGATTACAGTCAATATGTTTCATTGCGAGCTTACAAAGAAGAGGTGAATCGCGATTGAAGAAGGTTGTGAGCGTATTTTATCGTGGACTCTTAAGGCGATACCTTACGACTTGTAAAATTTGAACTTTTCTGGTGAAGATGGTCACGCTGGGATTAGAACTGATAAATTTATTCAATAAAAACACCGGTTATGTGAACAATGCTGTAAACAGACGGACTGACGTAACTGGACGAACCTAAATCCTCGCATTGGTAAATCGCACCAAGTAGCTGGATGGGTTGTATCCATTTAGCCGACGGAAGGTGTCGTCTTCAGCTCAACCATATAGTAGGCCCAGGATGCAAGTTGAAACCTTGTAATTCTTTCCGATGGCTTCGACCCCGGTGAGTTCACAAGCCTGGATGAGGCTGATAAACGGATTTTGGCTTACGTTTGAGAAATGAGAGGCAAAATTGTCCAAAGTTATGGACGTTTTGTTGGAGGACGAATAGTTAAAAAGCCGGAAGGATCAGCCTCATTTTGAAAGTACGAGAATCCATCAACGTCGCTATTGCGCAGATAAAAATTTGCCACCACCAGAGAGTCAGGTTGGTTTGGGACCAGTCTCATTGGGCGCAGCATTAGGCTCCCGTTTTTCAAGGAATTTTTACCTGACATGCATAGGATGCTTCGAAGCGGTATATACTTTAAAAACACTAAAAATCGCTTCCCAGTAGTGTGAATCCCAACACTTTGGATAAGTATAAAAAATTTACTTTTCCAGTCTATTATTGATCCATAAACATATTATCTTAGATTACTGATGAGTAATCTATCTGAACGCGAAGGCTACAATCCAATATGAGTGATGTTCAGCTTAGAATATTATCTTAGGTATAGTCACAAGTTTCTGAACACAGAAAGAAATAAGTTATTCGATTGTACAGAATCTGAAACATCGAGATTCTGCTTTCATTATTAATGATTACGTAGATAAAATGACAATACCTCTAGTTCATCTCAGGTGTAGTCGAACCCATGGGTTCCGATGATAAAACAAGTTTTCCAACTTAAACTACTGACCGTTAGTTAGTAAGTGAGGTTGTAATTCTAAGACATCCTCACCAAATTTAGTACGAATAAAGTCAAACAATTTGGACGTTGTGTTTAACATACTTTTAATAACTGGATTGAGTAGAATAGAAGGTAAAGAGCAAGTTGTAATACTCAACGTTTCAACCATCTCATGTGGCTTTCCTCAGTAGTGTTGTAATCGAAATCATATCCTATGTTAATATGATTTCGATTACAACCCTCCTTATCACTAAGCTTCAATTGGACAGAAAATCGAGTACTGTGTCTCTGTCGAGTTGCGCAATGCTGAACATTTACATTCAGACATAAAGGGAGCTGATAACCTTGAACAAATTACGGAGAAATCACCGTGAAAATCACGAAGAAAAGAGTCTCAACGAATGTAAGTGTTTAAAATAAATTATCACCTTTGGCTGATGCGATATATTATATTAGGTGACCACGGGGAATTTAACCATCAATAAGTGAAAAGGCGTTAGGGCAATCGGACAAAGAACAAACACCAATCATGTACCGTCAGGAAGACAAACGGTAAGGGATATACTTACTTAGTCATAATTGCATTGGGTCAATAAGGAAGGATCAAAATCTTTCGCAGTTTGAGTTGCCGCGAGTTGCTTCTAGGTTGGCTTAATGGCTTTTGGGATTTAGTTTGCAGTACTTAATTTCGGTTGACTTAATGGCATTGCAACCACATCGGTGGTCAACAGAGTGTGACCTGCATCCTTCTGCAAGAAATTAGGAGAACTCTGTAGACTATGTAAAACGTTCTCACCGTATGTATGTGATGAGCACAATTGACCGAAACTGATGAGTTGGTGCTGTTTATTATATAAAAGAGAATCTAAGCAGGATAGCGCTCATGAGTTGTTTTTGCTAAACTCATAATAATTCGAACAACTTGTGGAATAGACAGGAACTGAGGTGGCGTTGTGAGACGTAATATCTTTCTGACAGACTGTCATTGCCTGTTTTTGGTGAAATGTTAAAGCGAGACTTGCCACGTAGTAAGTCACATCAGGTATGCGGTATGCTGTTAGCTCTGCTTCCGCGTTCCCTTAAAATGGCAGTATTGCGTAGAACTTTCTGCCAGCAAATATGTACATCAGGAGTCACGTTTCTCGCCCTTGCATTCAATTGTCCAGAAAGCTTTTCAGATAAGCTTTTATACCAAGAATCACCAGTAACTTCCTTGAGTCCACTTCAGCCGTCATTTGTTGATTCACACTGTTGACCGAACAGAGCATAAAGCCACGTCTGATATATGTGAGCAATCAACACTTTGGTTTATTGGCAACATTTCGCTTCTGATGTAGAAGCATCTTCAGACCAGAGGAACCAGTTACAAATTTGGTGGTACTGAAGACAGGCTAGATGTAAACAACTAGACGAAGCAGAAGACAACAGATCATGGGTCAGTTGTACATCGAGACGGTTCAGTACTAGATTCGAATTGCTACCAATAACAGATAAGGAACAAGTGAACGCCTAGATAAAAATGATGACGTACTCCAAGCTGCTTAACTAATTAATATATAGAGTGCTTTGAATGTTTAATCAGGTGCCAAACGCATATTATCTCGAGTTTGGGTACGTAAGAATCAGGGTTGGTTTTTATTAGTAGAACAGATATATGTGGAATTATGATCTTAAGCCATGGTTCATCAGCCTTAGCTGATTTTTGCACATAACACTTAAAAGAACCAATTTTCTTTGACTGCATTTGCCTACTTGTGGTAAATGCAAGACGTTCTAAGGTGGAAGACTGTGCGTGGAATGTGAAACCATCAGAACATGCAATCAGCTGTCTGCTACCAGTCACTTAGTTCTTGATTAAGTGACTTTTTAACCGGACGTTCCGGACTCAGAACGGCCTGATTAGTCCAAGATAACGTTCATTCCATTCACCTGTCTGCGTTTGCTCGTTCAGGTGAGAACTGAAAGACGTAGATCAACATTAAATAACAGTACATTTGTGGCTTCTCACCGCAATTAATTAGACTGACAAGAATCCTGTTTTTCACAAAGCTTTTGAAATAGTTTCTATCTTTGGGGAAGCTGGTGTGAAGGAACACCCCCAACGCTAAAAGACAAAGGAGTTTACAAATTTCACGCCAAGTTTGCCATAACTGTACATTGTGACAGTGTATTAGAAGTGGAGTACGAAACTGTTTAGCAGTAAACGTAAAAACATTCCTGTCAACGATTATCTTATCGGCAGCCTGTTAAAAGAGAAATACGGATGTCGTAAATTAGTGCGATTCGTGGGTTGGGTGTTTTAACCAGTATGCTACAAATGAAACCAAGAATGATGAAAATCTCGGCTATATATGTCTTCATTTTAGCCAGTCATCCCTAGCACCACATAGATTCATTTTGGGTTGTATTAAATCACTGGATTACTTTTTTTTGAGGGAAATGCAAAAACTAAACTAAAGTTATTTATGCGCTTACGTTTACGTTGCCATTCTCGTGGGCGATTTTTAATCATATGAAGAATTCGCAGTATCCGAATGGACTTCAGAGAGTGACAAACGGATTTGTCATGTAACGAAGTTTCTTAAGAATTTCCACATCCTTCCCATGGTTAAGTACTACGGCATTCGTAACAAGGAATCAGGTTGGCAGCAGAGAGCCACGCTGTCTGCACTTAGATCAGCGTGCAGCAAATGGATGCAACTCTATCCTTGGTATAACTATCCTAGGCTAAATGTCATTGCCGATGAGCGGATTTACCGATTAGATATCTCTGTTCCCTCAAGCAGTGCATTCCACGTCAGCAGGTGAAATAGGGAAGAAGCACTTGGACTAGTTTCCCATAGACTGAAATCAGTCGGTCATTTTGTGGTTGGCCTGCAAACGAGCAGGCATCCGCCACAGTCGTAGAAAGGGTTCAGGGAGGTTTCTTCACAGTTCCTAACACTTTTTATTACTTGAGGCAGTGTTTTTACTGTTTTGTGTTGTGACTTCAGTGTGCGGAGCTTCTTTGTGTCAGACATTAGTAAGCGTTCTTGTGTAAAATTAAACATTTCAACGCAACTACTCATAAGTAATCTTGTGTATATGTGCGTTTTTCTCAAAGAGTTGAAAGGTCTGAGACAGAAATGACCGGGTCCCCATAGAAAAACTACTACACAAGAAATACGGATGCTGTGGTTTTCTCTTTTGTGTTTAACGAATTTTTAGTTTGTGACAATCTACAGATGCGTTTTATTTCTGTCCATGTCTTGACTCATTTTTCACATATGATCACCACTTTCCCATTCAAGTAGACGTCTCAGCCAGCCTGTTTCGAAAACAGTTTCACTGCTTGGATTGTTCGGTGGCCAGAAGACAGTAATTTCCAAACAGCCGCCGCACGGTTATGACCTCGCGTTATGTCGAAACCATAAAAATCGTTTTGCATGTTAAGCTATGCTTTTGTTGATAACAAGTAGTATTTCCTCCATGATTTATGCTACCAGTTCTGGGTTTCCCCAAGAAATAAGTAACCTTGTTGTTGATGTTATCCAAGGTTTTGATGGATGTCTTTTGCGTCGACGTTGTACAACTGGACAATTTTAATGCAGTATAGTATTAAATACACTGATAAATACATGGTGGAATGTAGCAACGGTAGTTCGTTTCAAACTGACAATATTGTGTACACAGCAAAACCTCAACAAACGTCACGAGTGTTCTTCCCGAATGCGTTCACGTAGGTTGAAATGTTCATGGATTTGATTTGATTTCAAAAGCACTGCCTTTCATTTTTATTTTTGCTAATCAACTGGTAACCTCACTCAAGAATATCCCCTTCTATTGTGCTTCAACGAACCAACACAGTAAAACCTCCTTCAGCTAACAACCAGTATCATATAGTACTCTCTTTTTAAGCTGGTTAAAGAAGAAGAAGAATACTAGAACCAAGATCCTGCACAGTCTTCAAGGCACTTTGTCGCGTTCGGATAACGAGTGCTTGGTCCCTACAGATGGCATGAAACATGTGCAGAACCTATCGTCAACTCAATTTACGCGGGCACAATTAGAGGTTCTATTCTTCGGACTGAAATTTAAAATTCCTCCCAAAAGAGTAGACCGATTACAGACAAAGGTGCAATTAGAGAATCTGTATGATCAAATAAAAGACCTCAATACAACGTCACAGGACAACGAAGGATGGTTTCGCGTAAAATTGGTCGATATTTCGCACCATTTCCTGACTTCACCGGTGCGTCAACAATGCTGTCTGACATCGGAACATTATCAAGCTCTGAAACAACTGCGGGAGATGAAATATGTGGTTTTCCTTCAACCTGACAAAAGTTCCGGTACAGTTATCATGAAGAAGATTGATTATGAGTCTAAAGTGAAAGGTATCCTAGAGGACACACGAAAATTTCACGCAGACAGTACAACTGACAACAACATTTTGATAGAGAAACAGATCTCAAGAAAGCTTCAAATCTTACTACTACATGGATACATCTCGGAGCTGCAATATAGACAAATGAAGCCAACTGGAACGCGCACACCACAGTTGAGAGGTGCTCCAAAAACACACAAATGTGGTGTCCCGTTAAGACCAATCTTATGCATGGACAACTCACCGTACCACAAGCTTGCCAGATGGCTTGTTGACATTCTACACCCCATCCGTCAGAATTTTACCCCCCACTGTGTAAAAGATTCTTTTAAACTGGCACAAACTTTACAGAATGTGTTGGTGAGTTCACATAAAATGTTTTCTATTGATGTTGACTCCTTATTTACGAACGTTCCCCTTCGAGAAACAGTTGACTTTTTGTGCGATTTTATTTCCCATCAACGTTTACCTTTTTGTCTCCCAGTTGATTATCTCAAGGAACTTATACTTTTATGTACAGAGAATATCCGTTTTGATTTTGCAGAATCCTCTTATAAGCAAGTAGGTGGTGTAGCAATGGGCAGTCCATTGGGCCCAACACTTGCAGATATATTTTTAGGAATGATTGAGTTAAAACTATCTGATGCTATAGGTGGTGCCAGCCACTATAAGCGATATGTAGATGACATTTTGATTTTTACCACTAATATTCATTTTGATTCACTTTTAAACCTTTTTAATTCTGCTCATCCTAATCTTTCTGTTTCTCACGAAGAGGAAGCAAACAATAGTTTATCTTTTCTAGACATCTCACTCACTAGACGACAGGATGGTTCACTGCAACGCTCAGTGCACCGCAAAGCCACTTGGAGCGGTCAGTATTTGCAATTTTCGTCATTTGCACCAATCTTTTATAAACGAGTTCTCGTGAGAACCCTGTTTCATAGAGCCCGGGAGATATGCACCGATGACTGCTTCCAAGCCGAGGAGGAGTGATTAAAGAAAGTGTTGTTCGCGAACGGCTATCCTGAGGAGTTCATCGATGTTCACAGCCAGAAAAGATTGATGAAGACTGCCGTGAGTACGGTCCCTAAGAAGCAGGTCTTTTTGAACCTCCCTTTCAAAGGCGATCATATCACAACTGATGTAAGTCAAAAATTACAGTCTGCTCTAACTCGTACATACCCGGCGGTTGAATTGCGGTTGCTACTCACAACTAGGAGTGTCGCTCAGTTTTTTCATAATCGTGTTCTACCGAAATGTTCTGTCTCACATGTAATCTATCAGTTCACTTGCAGTTGCGGTGACGTCTATATCGGCAGAACAGATCGGTGCCTACGACAAAGAATGGCCGAACATATGCCTAGATGGCTGGTGAGCATCATGACGCAACAGGCAATGGCAACAGAACGAGTGAGACGAAATCCGAACTCATCCATAGCAAGGCACATCATGGAAACAGGTCGCGTTGTTGACCCCACTAATTCATTTCATGTGTTGTTGCGTAATCGGAATCCGAAGTTGCTTGCCTTCTCCGAAGCTATGCTAATCAATACTCGCCATCCGGTCCTGTGTGTGCATAAACTGTTGACTCATGCAGTGTGTCTGCCCTGGAACTGATAACAGTCCTTGTTTTGTGTAAACCCAATCGTTGATTGTTTCTATTGTTGTTGCTATCCGCATGTCCTATATATTCCAATGTTTTACATTCGTGACTGAAGAGAGTAAACAAAATTTGAACATCTCGCGACGTATGTCTTCTATCGTTACTGGTGAATTGGATCAAGGGAACGCAGTATTTTAAAGATAACCTGTTGTAATTCAGGGCAAACTGTCTATGACTGAAAACTTTTAATCCATGGAGACGAGTCAAACCCGATTCTATCCACTGAGGATAAGTTTAAAGAGAGTGACAGTGAATGGACTATTGAAACTCGTCAGCAGTAGGTTGACTTAAATAAAGTGCGTTGAAAGCAGACAACTAAATGTATAGAGCATAAATCCGAAAGGCAAACCATCCTACACAAATAACCTAACAATCCCTGACCAAGACTTTCGTTTGGTTTTCAAAAAACCATCAAATATATCGCCGGCAAATGGATACAATAGCTTTGATGAAGATTCAGGGAATAAGTGCTTCGTAAACAAGGCTTAACGATTGTCGTCTTAGATACGAACAGCTTTGTTTAACCTTTGTCCACTTCTCATCTCCTGGAGTTATCAAAGCTAATTTTACGACGTTCATCCATTCCTCTTTGCCCAACTAACATGTAAGGGAATGTCATTCAATGTAGACGAGTGAATGCACATAGACATTGAGGTTTTTAGTGTGGTAAGATAGGTCTACAAACGATTTTTGTACTTAATAGCAACCTTGATTTACTTTCAGCAGAATTCTACATATAGATGCATCAGTTTTTGACCTTGTCTTGTTGCCGTGTTCTGTGGGTTATTGAGGAAGCTGCTTAGCATTTTAAAAATATATCTGGTTATGTTATGAGGCCCTAGCTATGACCATTAATGTCCTGGATGGATTATCAGAATTTAACGCACAGTTATTATCATTAACAAAGGTAGATGTTTATTACGATGGCAGATTTTTACCCCAAAATAACCATCAGATTGTCACGTATGTCAGCCTATGTTGACAGCTCATCCCGTGAAAAGACTACTCACTAAAGTAATATAACGATAGAATCCGGTAAACACATTAACGACCAAGATGAAGGTAATGTATTACCTGGGTTTGAAATCAAATCAGTGCCATTAACAGAAATTGTGTGAATACATGAAAATAAGTATTCCGATCAGAATAAATTATGTTCTGAGATGTAAAACTGTTTAGGAAAAACGTTCCTGGCTGATATGTAACGAGAAGTTGTTTATGTCTAGAACCTAAACCATTTTTGACGCTTACTCTCTTTAATTATGATTATGAATATGTGCTCATTAGCAGACTCTCTTGCCGTTAAGATGTGAGCATATATGACTTGTCGAGGGTTAGACCATTTAAACAGTTAATCACTTAAGAGACAAGAGTATAACAATTTTAGTTCAGCCTGGACATTTTGTAATGGGTGCGGTATGGTTTTCGTGTGATAACAAGTAATAAAACGTGGCTTAAATTTTCGTGACTACTACGCATCTTACTGGAATTGTTGGAAACTGAACTCTTCTTGAAACTTTCGGTTCCTCATAGTTGCTCACCTATAAAACTCACAGATAGTCTTGCGCTGGTGACTGTTCTTCCTTCTCATTGCTTGAAGGGTGTAGGGACGGTCATTGTACAATTGGTCTTCGATTAGACCATTGACTAATCCCGTGGCAATGCACGAAGTGTAAAAAATCACTCAGAACCCTTGGAAACGAATGGGACTAGCCCAATGTCTACAGAAATTTGTTTGATTGTATTCAAACTATTTCCTTTGCAAGATCTGCGAAACATGTTAGTTGTCATCAGATCTGAAATTGTGTATATTTGTCACTAATTGGAAAACTCAATGGGACACAAGAATACGTTTTCATGAACGAGGCAAATGATCATGAAACGCCTATCAACACCATACACTATGAGTCTCCCGGATGCGTTCATGGGGGATAACGATATTTTATTCTTAAACGAGCGTTGAAAACCGGTTACTTCACATGTTCCTATTGACTTTTTCTGTTATCCATCTTCAAGCCGTTCAGCTACTGTATAAGAAATAAAGGAGCTTATACTGTGACAGCTTAGTCACTCACAACAGATAACGACAGCACGAAAGATCGTCTTCCCGGGATTTAACCTTATGGGTTTTTCCGGGTTTCCAGTTCCTAATACATGAAGTGAACGAACAGACATAGTTGATCCATCGTAAAACTCCGTCTTACCACGATGGCCGGTCAGTCTGCTCCGATCCAACCACACTAGTTTATCAGCTCACAATCAATAACCTTGGGTTGGTTGATTTGCCACTGATTGAGTTGGAACAGGTGGAATTGGGCTGATAATGTGCGAATGAGGGGGGTGGTGCGATACACGAGGCATAAGGTGTGCAGTGGGCCATATGGGGTTCGTTTGATGACGAACCCGATGCGCGTGAACGATAGATTTCGTGAGGATCGAGGATGGAGAAGCAGATTGGCGAGAGTGACTGGGCGCAAGAACAGAGTGGGGAGGTTGCGATGAGAGCACTCGAACACCATGTTGCACGTGGACCTGACGGAAAGGACGAACAGATGGCTCAAGTAAAACAACATTCCAGAGGATCTGACACGATTTTTTCCATTCATTCAAGCTAGATTTGTCAGTAAATATGTGGCTGTGATGTGGATGAGGAAATTAGTGGCACGTGTTAATCACTGGGTTCCATCATTTGGAACTTATCATATACCATGTTCTCTATAGAGCACGCACAAGAACTGTGCACACTTGATGGATGCTGAAACGGAAAGTTGATGGGGAATAAAGTAACACAACTCGCACGCACATTTTGAATCGATGGCGTTAAAATCTGCTGAGTCTTGTGCTCTGTCAACTGTAACAATGAATACCAACCTAGGCCTCTTTAAGACTGTACGAAGGGAAAGTTTTGAAAGTCCGTCTTCGAAATTAAGAGCGCTTTCGTAAGTCCTACCGATATGCGGTTTCGAAATTTGGCGTAACAAGATAAATGAGATATCCTAAAGTTATTCAGACAAGATTGAATAGCTGATAAAAGACCAGCGAGAGAATGTGGTTCTATTTCAAATGCGTCCATTTATTTGGAAACATAGTCAGTATCGCTATAATTGCTTAAAAATACTGTTCTGCGGGAGCTGGATGGGATTTGTGCTTCTGTGTACGTGGAAAAACACCAGTTAACATATTCACTTGTTGACCAAAAACTGTGAGGCATATATGTCGAAGGGCATGAACATTTGTAGAAAATAACAATCAAACTATCATCTTTGAATGAAGATAGTTCGGCGTAGTCTCAAAAGACCAGTTTTGCCTCGTGGTGCGATGGAGTGGAAAAGTGTGAGACAGTGACCGAATTTGAAGGCTTACCAAATGCTTTGTGTCATATATGCCTCGTTCGATTAACTACTTATTTATCAATTACCATGAGAGCATAGGAGCATACAAATCAGGTTTACCACAGAACTCACTCACTGATGAGAATTGAATAGCAAAGAACTCAGTGACTTCAAAAATTCCCCGACAGGATCCTTGGTTATATGGTAATAAACAGTAACCACATTATAATAGCGACCTGCCTATTTTAGATTTTCTTCAATGTGATTTTGAAATCTCTTTGGAGGCGTTCATTTCTTTGCAGTTTGTCTACTTAATGTCACATTGAGCTTACACTGCACTAAGGTGGCAAGTGTATATTTGCTCGTATGTTTTTTTCTGTGTAGAATAGGTTGACTATTGTGTAAAAACATTGAGTAAGCCTTCAATCTGGTGATGTGTTATCCATCAAAATCCTCTCCCTGTCCTTTCTGGTTATCTCTAAACTACAATGTCTGATGCTGGCAATTCTGTTTTAATTAATCTTTCCAGTCAGAAAATCGTCTCTGTTCAACTGTCTGCTGATCATGCATTCTAAAATGTGATAGCTTAGTGTAAAAGAAAACTATTTTCATCAATACCATCTTTATTCGCGATGTTCTCCACCGACTGATAATCCTATCTCTCATTCACTATAATTTTCGAGAGAAAAGCCATGCACGGTGTTCACCATGGGTTGTTTATCTAGTCAAGAAATATAGACGAAAATGCCCAACTAAGAAATGTTTCTCGTCTCGCACACAAAAATTGCTTCGGTTTAACAGTGCTGTCTAAGCCTTAGTAACTGAAATGACTTTTCTTGGAATACTTTCAGTGTAGCTGTTGAGTAAAATTGGAAGTGGATTGAATGAAGCTTAGATTAAGGCTGTTAAACCACAAACCTCAGGTAATCTCATACTTGTTCGAGGGAATCGGACTCTAAGTATCGAAATTTGAATGTGTTGTAATATATATGACTACTATGAGACATCATTTGCGATGGTGTTTCACTGAAGTTTTCTCTGTAGTATGCACAATTAAAGATTTAGGATAAAATACTCAAAAGACGTTTGCATAACATGTTGCTCTCAATACAAACATTGCTACGTTTGCCCCTCGAAAAAGTGTATAACTGATGACTGCGTTCTTTCTGTGCCAGGGTTGGTATTTAAAAGCTGGATTCATATCTCACGAGTTTGCTTAATTTCGCGCCGTAGTCCTCCAAACTACTTACGTCATCGTTCTGACAAACATCGTCCTCCTAACTATAGAGTTAACAAAATGTGCATTATGTCGGTATCTGGGGTACAATCCGATGACATTCGATAGATATTCGAAAAGACTTACTGACCCCGAAAAGAGGCATATTCTACGCAGTGTTTACGGAGAAAACCAGGTGGGCTAGCTCGACAACATTCTTAGAGAACTTTCCACACTCATCAAGACAGTCACACTTTAGTGCCATCTGTTCGATTTGTCCTTCTGTCCGTAAGCGTGTAGTAGCTTACACTGGTTTATTTCCCTCCGAACCACGTCCTGTCTTGTTAAAAATTACATGAAACTTGCCGTCACCTAGCTTGCCGTTCCATAGGTGAGAAACAATTTAGGCTATACTGTGGTGCCCACAATTGAATCCTGATATGCGAAATAATATCTTGGCAACTCACGGCAACGTCATATCTAGAGAGCTAGTTTGATCAGTGACAAACGGACTTGCCTGCAAGTAAAACCGAGTTAGGTTAAAGCGAGTGTCTGACTAGAATTAACGCCCTGTTTCTTATGTCTTACCGATTGGACAAGATACAAAGTTAACACATACCAAAGTTCTATCAAAATAGTCCACGGTATGAGGTCAAGGTATCTCGACTGCAACCTATCTACTTACTTTGCTTTACGTTCTTTTCGGTCTACGCTATCCAAAATCAGCTGCCCTCAGAATGTTGGACGTGCACATTATCAACCATACAATGAACTAATAAATGGATTGAGAATAACAGAACGTTACGAACAGTTTGTAATACTATGTTTCAACCACCTCGGGTGGCTATCCTCAGGAGTGTTGTATTAGTCAGTTGCGTTTGCCTCGAACAGGTTACATCTATTTGTGCCTACTTCACTACACTATTAGTTCATGAAGGTGATACTGCTTGGTAAACAAGCAAAGCTGTCATCCGTGTGGCAGCAGAACCACATCATTCAAGGTAAGTAGAGTTCGTTTGCTATAGTTGCAACCTTAAGCTTACAATAGTTTCTTTACTTTTTGATACACCTTTGCCAAGGGGGGGTTGATTCTTGTCTGAATAGATCAGCCAGAAATATAAGGATTGCATTTCAATTTGACTGTGATTACTTCAGTAATTCAAGTAAATTGACAAGTAAACTGACATAAGTTCCACTACTTGCCTTTCCATATGAAACTGCTTTATCTGTACTGAATAGCAGTTCTGGCTGACAGTTATCTAGTACATCTCCTTGATATAAGTGACCTATGCACTTATTATGTGGCACTCCTGCTCGGTAGTTTGATCACTCAACATCAATACCTTGCCATAAAATTGTCACTCATTCAAACCGTAAAACAGTCAGTCACTCCAGGTTTCAAAAGCCACACACATACACCTGAACGAGCTGTGACAAAGTGTGAAAACAACCGGTTTATGACCGGATGAATCCTGTGAAACGATTAACAGTATTTTCAGACAGCATTCCTTCAAAAGACCCCACGCCACAGCTCTAGTGGTCACATTGAAGTGGACCGAGCGTTGCAAGATCGGTGACCAAAAAGCACGTTTTATCCGAACGATCATTCGTGTGGTATGCAGGCTATCAAAGTCTGTTGTCGGTCTGCCCCAACAGTGCGCGTGTGAACGAAAGTACTTTGTGAGTTCGAGGTCATCGGACGGTTTCATCGACAGAAGCAGTCGCTTGCTGTCAAAGTTGCATGCGATAAGAACATGTGTCAGTATTCTGCTAAGAGTCAAGCCGTATATGTGACGTTTCAACTGTTAGACTTATCTCCTAGACAACAACTATTAGTACTTGAGTCAAGCATACGCAAGGTATTATAACAGTGACAACCGGTTATTTAATCGGCAATTAAGGGCCGAGTTTGAAGTTCGTGTCATGAGAAAGCGCACTGTTTTAGGTAATGAGAGGGTCTTGCCACCCCCGAATTCAGAGTCTATCACAACAGATTATTTGTAATGCGTCAGTCGAAATTTACGCCGAACATTATGGCTCTTTAACCGCCAATCGGCAATGATCTTTTATGATGTCCTTGTAGAATGGAATATTGAATGTAAGTGGCTAAGAGACTGAGAAACGAGTTGCACTACTGAAGAAAGTAGTGCCGAGTTCAATCAGATCCTTCTTCAACAGATGTATAGCAGTATGCTTGCAGAAAAAAACAGCAATAATAACCGTGTGCAGCCGGGATACCCAGACAAAACATATGACAGTCGGTCGCTAATTATGAATGTAATTCTTCCGGTTATTTGGATTAATAATTAATATGCTGTCGTAAGGATTGTCCGTTCAAATCTCCTTCAGTTTATTTTTGATTAGTAAGTGCTTGCAAAAAACAATCGATTATTGGGTGATTGTCAGCCAATGCATTTTTTATGGGCTGTTTCTTAATGCAGACAGTGCAGGCAATATCACTGAGATCGACTTCACAGGACGACATCTGCAGTTCCTCCTATAACTTCGTATTCATGAAACGAGAACATAATCTCCTGAAAAGTATTGGCTCTGGAAGGCACGGCCCTATAGTCTTTAGATGACCTAAAACTGGGATGCTGTTATTCAAAAATTCATCATATCATAGCTTGGCATGCCAGCAGTTCAACATTGTAACTTTACTGAAATGAGTACCCCACATTTATTCAAATTAACATTCCGTTGAAGCGATCGGCGACTCAGGAATCACCCATATTGCCAATTAACTGATGTACACTGTGAACAGTCATCCTTCACAAATGTTCCGCAGAATGGAACAAGTGATTGTCTGTGAGCTCGTTGAAACCCAGTATCATCAAACTGGTAGCTTGAGAGGATTGCCATTTTTGTGCATCAATAATGCCAGATTTAGCTTCCTCTATGACGTCTACCATCAAATAAGTGGAGTAGTAATCGAGAGTCTACTGCGACACATCTCAGCTGGTTATATTAGTGTTATTTTCTAAGTAGATGTTAGTTGTAGACACTGAAGGCTTCCAACACGTATTACTATGGCAACAAGTCCATGCTAAGCCGAAATGAAAGAATTATAGATCACCTAGCGTTACGTCTAAATAGCTGTCGTCCTAACCAGAAGGTTGTGTTAACTTGTGACAAACAGTTGTCTGTGGTTTCTAGATAAATTCATAAGTTTCAAGTTGAACATCACCCACAACTGATCGCAGCTGTCGCATCCCCATAGACTTTCCAGTCGACCCCTTTTGAAAACAAGCACTAGAGTCAAGCTTCGCTCTTGTTAGAGTTCGTCAGTAGTGCATATCCTTGCCACTACATGGACTAGAACTCCGGCCACGCTGTTCATGAGGCAACCGTGTTTACCACTGCGCCATTGACCTCACATTAAGCACGACCGAATTATCATATGTGAACGCTCAACCACTTGCGCTTGTGAGTAATGATCAGGTTGCCCGATCGTCTCGAGAGGAGACACAGTTGCTGTCTGTTAACTCTAATCGGTGACCCCCCGATTAGGACTTCCTAGACAAGTCGAAGTCTCCGTTCTCATTAAACCTGCTAGGCGAAATAAACCAAATCCCCGACTACTCATCAGTAATCTAAAATATCGCCTAGCAGGTTTAATAAAATCGGAGATTTTGACCTGTCTAGGAAGTCTTAATCGCGGGGTCATCGCTTGGAGTCAACAGGCAGTAACTGTGTCTCCTCTCGAAACGATCGGGCAACCTGATCATTACTCACAAGCGAAAGTGGTTGAGCGTTCACAAATGATAATTCGGTCGTGCTTAATGTGCGGTCAATGGCGCAGTGGTGAATACGATTGCCTCATGAACAGCGTGGCCATGACA
>JTDE01000208.1:242921-262349 GCA_014338405.1 Paragonimus skrjabini miyazakii | reverse complement strand
GCTTGACTCTAGTGCTTGTTTTCAAAAGGGGTCGACTGGAAAGTCTATGGGGATGCGACAGCTGCGATCAGTTGTGGGTGATGTTCAACTTGAAAATTAACCAAATCCCCGACTACTCATCAGTAATCTAAATTCATAAGCCCTTGAGAAAGTAGTATCACTAAAAGAACTGTTTGTTAGAAAACTAAGTAATTTGATCAATACTCAAATTCATCAGTTTTAAGCCAAAACAACATAAGAGTACTGTCAGATGAGCATGGTAAATGGGTATTGAAGATCAGCTTGTGGAAGTACTAAGCCTAATCACAGCCACCTTAAAATCTGTTGATTATCTGAAAAAAATTCAGCATAACAAAGGCAATGTTTAATGAGGTAGTCTCAAAAAAGAAGTTTCTGCACAGAATAGCGATGAAGTTATGCATCTGTGTTAACCTGAATCGACCTATTGACGTCATCTTACACTACGTTTCCCAGATTAACATTGGACTGCGACGAAATGTACACAGGCAGAACCGACATCTACCTGCGTTTTCACAGTAAAACACTATCACTGAAAAACGTGACGAAAACAACAGCTACTAGACATGTTCAGACTACCGATCACATTACCCAATCTGCGTATGCATTCACAGTCCTGTCATGTTATTCTAATCTAGGTTTTTGAGACCTACTGAAACTGTTGCCGTCAGCTGACTTAATCCAACATTGTCAGTTCAGGAACAAATCAGTTTAGGATTGACTACTGGGTTCGAGTCAGGCGGGATTCTGTATACATTGATGACCATCTTGGGCAGAAAAGTAGAATCATTAATCTGATTAGGCTAAGAAAACCAACAGGACAGAAGTAACAGCTTTTATTCGGGAAATAGTGAAATGATGTTTTTTCCTGATTTTTAGTTACAGTGACCGTCTAAAAGTTGCTGGTGAAACTGTGTGAAACTAACGGTTTACGAATATGCTGCTTGTCGTAGCCACCTGACACACAGACCAAGCTCACTGAGGATAATTCAACTGACTTGAGCCAGTCCCTTCAAATGTCGGTAGTGAAAATTGTGTGGCTATTTGTGACATTCTCAGCGTTCCTCGTCAGAAATCGGAGTGACTTTGGAGTTCGGTTTAGTGCGATGTAATAAGCTTCCGGATCTCTGTTCTCTAGATCCTTTTAAAAAATGTGAGGAGATGGACTTCTGAGCTGACCACACTCTTTCATTCGGTATGGAAGACTGAAGGGCTGGCTCATAATTAACACTCATTAATAGTCATTCTGATTTTCACACAGGTGCCAGAACATCAGGTGACAATCACAAAGATGTTGCCTTTGTGACTGTCACGCTTAAATGAGTACACGTCCCTCATTGTGTCCGTTACTGAACCGTAAAGAGAACAGAATGCGAATAGAACAAGCAAATTGATGGCACGAGAGTATCGATCAAATCTTCACATGCGACAAACCCGAAAGCATCAGTCCCATTTTCCTCAACCAACAAACGTAGTGTTTCAAGCGGCGTTCGAAAAGAGTGTCACATCTTTCTTTCTATTCAGGTATGTTATAGCCGATATTCTGGAGGGGTTACCCTAGGGTTCCGAGGAATTTAGAGCTTCTCTCGGGCAACAAGGAATACTGAGGAGTAGATGAGCCATAGTATTTTAACTGGTTGTTTATAAGACGAATTGTCGAACCATGTTTAACCACTTGAATGATAAAGCTAAGCTGTAGAGAGTGAAAATTTTGCTTTGAACGTATGGTGTTATTAAGAGATTGGGTTGTTCATGACCTTATCTTTGTTACTGCAAGAAGGCCCCCTAAGATGGCTGGTCTGAGGAGATATTTCCATAACCTGCTACGCATTGCTCAGTCAATCTTAGGTAATGGATCAACTAGTATTCGTTGTTTGATAATTGTGGTCAGTTGCAAGTCACACCGCCAAGGGTTCAGTCCCGTCTACAGCTATCACTTTTGTGTAATGTTGGTCAATCTGGCGGTAACCATTTCAGTGAACACCTTGCGGTGCATAAAGAAGATTCTCCGTTTAACCTGACTACTTCAGCTTAGGCCTGCGTCAATCGTTTTTGTTTTCACAACACGCACACACTGATGATGTACATTTGTGTTCCCTAAGGGAGGTTAGAATGTTTCGATAGGTACCAAAAGAGCACCGACAGATTTTGTTCATTGAGTCCGCGTGCATTGTTCATTCTCCCTGTTACTCCAACGTTTTTAGATTTCATGATGCCCAAGATGGATCACTTCCCCAGATAGGCCGCTTTCTTCCGGTTTTGAGCAGAATCTATAAAATTTAGAACGTCAGGTAGAGGCCATCTACAGATATGATAACGGATCACAGTTCTGACCAACGGCTGATTCTGTTCCTCTTAGATGACCCGTGGTATGTCAGCAGACTTCGGAACTAACCAATCAGCGCACGATCCTGATTGTTTCACGTTGTTAACATCCCTACCACATCGGTTTTACACAAACAGCTATCAATTCCGCCGTTCTACCAACCTTCTTACCGCAGGTTATTGATGGCTTGTGGACAGTATTTGACTAGTCTTATCACACTACTTGTAGTCTACGGGCTAGGGGCGCTCCGAACCAACTTTGTCTACCAGATGCGCCCTTCACTTTCTGCCTAGCAAATCCTATTTAATCTGCAGATGAGCGTAGATCGTATAAAGATGTTTCAATGACCCAACTTGTTTCTCAGTCGGAAGCAATACGGTAAGCAGAGAAACAACGATTAGTTGCTACCGGGATCGGCGTATATCTTCTAGAAACTGTGTTAGGAAAGCAGTGTGAACTGTGCAATATTTCAAAAAAAACTGAGGCACTGTACACACGGTCTTGACAAGCTTTTTTCAAAACAGAAAATTATGCTCCCTGTTAGTTTCAGGTGTACTGTCAACTCCTGGTCTGGATTAAACTCTTCTCAACGAAGATCAGTCCCAAGAATGAACCAATCCTTTGTTTGGACGGCCGCGCCAGCAACCCACGTAAAGTGAATTAGTGTATATTACTATTCCTTCATCAAACAATGAAATCATTTCCCACGATGGTTTTTATCGCCAATGAGACCAAAATCCGTATTTTCTGGAGATTAGTTTTTGCTACACGATCAATGATGTTGAAACCTATGTTGTGTGCCTCCCACAGTCGATTAGTTATCGTTTACTTGCCTCCACTTCCGACTTTACCAATTTTTTGTTCAAGAGGATATTACTGTTTAGATCTTGAATTTGTTGCCAGGACATGAGTAGTTTGTCAGTCAACCTCAAATCCTGGGAGGTTATGAAACAGCTGATTGGTGTCAGTCGTCCATTACAAAATCCCCTATATGCTATTGAGGATTTGAATCTGCACGTTCATTAGTTTACTTAGTTGATTACTTCAACCTTTTTGAGCTCAATTTTATACGTAAAAAATGTTGTTAATTAAATCCGGTGAGTTGGGGGCTCGAATCTGCTAATATCGTCTAGTCTCAGACGATGTTCACAAATGTTACCAGGACCTATTGTGAATATACTGAGGTAGTTCATTTCTGAGCTCAAAGATATGGACTGCTGGAGAATTGATAGCATCATATCAATATCAAAACAAGACGTATCCAGACTTGTACCGAGTTCCAGCAAGTGACATTACCAGTATTTTAAAAATGGTCTCTGCACATATGAGATGATTGAATAAATTTAAGAATTCCATCAACTTGTCCATCGTCTGTTCTGCGCTTCTTTGGAGTGCCAGTTTGCCGGTTAGCACTGAATGTTGTTCTCTTTAGATACTATAGGCTTTAGTTTCTTAGATTATACGCATTTATATGCTTCATTGGGAAGCATTGCCTTTTATTCTGAAAGTGTATGATAGTCAACCATCTCATATACAGCTGTTAAGCAATCATTTTCAAATTGCTGCTAACATAAAGGTTTAAGTTAACAACTGTCTTAAAAGTTCGTACCTTTTTTCTTGTTCACAGCATAGGAGGCCTGTTCTGTAATAGGTCGATGATATTGTCTTCGGGGTCTAACAGCTAACTCTACTATTCCCTTACAATTTTGTGAAATGCCTTTTGATTGGCCATCTGGTCTGCAATACGTGATTTATCGATCAGTTGTTCCAAGTGCGCTAACCTCCTATTCACTTTTCCAAAAGTAACAATATATTAGCAGCTTTTGAATGAGTATTCTCCGTTTAATTTCGTAAACAATACCTTAGCTTAGTCATATATGTAAACTGTTTTTACTTTGATTCAAAATATTTCACTTTGTGACGTGGTCTCCTCATGTGAAAAACATTTTTCTCTTAAAGTTAGAAAATCATAATTTTCTGTTCACTTCTGGAAGTCTATCCAACTCCGTACTTCTAACCTGTCTGTTTTGAACACTCTTCACCGATTGTATTTCTTCACAGTAATTTCTCTGAGTTCTTTGATTAACAGGTTTAAATCATTTCTCTAACTTTATTGGGTGTTTGTCTAACGATAACGGTACTTCTCCTTTGCACCTCTGTGACCTTATCATGTGAAACATTAAGTAGTTTGTTTTCAAAAATCTCTCCAATTCACATATTCACCAGATATCGACCATTCTAACTTTGAGTCCAGTCATTCAAACAGGTTCAGTTTTAGAGAATGACAAGTTCAACCACTATAAAACATTATGAACACTATAAAACGCTACATATATAACACTATAAAACTGTAATGACAGCAAACAGACGCAAAGGTAGACATGTACGAATGTAACAACTTACGTGTAGATTCAATCGAACGAGTCATGTAGAAAGTAAAGCCGACCGAGCTGAAAAGGTATCCCTATATTGAAGAGAAGACAGTATCGGAAAGCAGATTCGGGCATGGTCAGAGTTGTATATTCCACATGCTGCATAGAAGACATCATTAAGCGTTGAAGGGTTAGTAATACGTGGCGCTAAATTATTTTATCGTATGAGTAATGTACCGGCCAACGATTCAAAGAGAAATGATAAGCGAAAGACGGTGCACAAAATCTCCCGTCTGTTGTCACGGTAACCCTTAAAGTTAAGAACAGTATCGGTGTTTTCAGTCGAAAAAATGAGTCATGTCATCGAAAGCGTGTATACAAATAAGCGTTAAAAAGGACGACTGATTGCAAACACTACAGTACTTTCCTCATTTGAGCATTTATCGATTAAAAACGATGAAAAGCAATAGGAAAATGACGACCAAACGCTCAACCTCTATATCATACATCATAATCTGTCATGTGTTTCAATCAACACGTGTTGTCTGTTGCTCAGGCACACAAGGGGTTTGAGCTGTATGTAGGCATGACATGGTTGGGTAGAGAAAAGGGTTGTTTACTTCCAACATCAGATCAGGTAGGATAACTTGCTGTATCGTGTAGGTAAGGTTCCGTCAGTCAGTCAACACAGATTCGCTTTGTCCAAACCATTCATTAATAAAAAATTTCACCACGCGTGTCCGTTTGGCAATGACTGACGTATCATGGTTAGAATGGTTTCTTGACATCATTTTGACGCGTGAACACAAGTGTACGGATGAGTAAACCTATTGGGTGTTTTCCTTGACGCCATTGGTTTCGAGCTGATGATAACTGAGGATTGAGCATGTGCTGGCGTAAAACACCACAATCAGTTCCTAAGTCTACAATCGTCAGAGATTGAGACAAGTCTCCAGGGTGGTGTACCGTAAATTATTGTGAAGGTCTTCCGTAACGGTCAGTCGGATCCTGTGGTAAATTGGCGACAAAAACTCATTTTCCTTTACTGAAACAAAGCGGACGGTTAATGATGCCTTTAATTGCCAATGGAGGCGTTCTACTCAACAATTAGTACTCGGTTGGTGGGATATGGTGATGTTAGAACAATCCACCGAGTGTGTGGTGTTACGGAATTGGGTGTCACGATCAGTGGTGATCAACAATGTTCTAGGGAAGTTTCGGTAAATGGCTCCTCTGAAACACCCCTAATATGTACAGCCATTGACTAGCAGGTAAAACAGTTGATTACGATTAACATATAAGTACAATCGTCCGAGGTTAGTTGTGTACCAACGGTGTCAAAAGAGACGTGTGAGAAATGAGGACCGGGTTGAGAAAATTTGTCGGGCGTGGTCACGGCTTGACTGTACACTGTAGTACGCTGACACTTAGTACATTCGTGGGATCAAGGGAGAATGTTCTTTTTCATAGAGTCCAAACAAAGCATTGTGCAAATCAATTTCACTACACCTCAACTGTCAAGCTGAGACAGATAATAGAAATGGCCAAGTTTGGCGCGGCGACAAGAATGAGGTACAAATGGTCTGGATGTACCAGTTAACATGACAAAGGAATCTAATTGTCTGGGTTCGGGCAATGGAGCAATAGGCAGTTTCAAGAAAATACAAATGAAAGCGTCTTTCACTCCTTTACTACATTGCTGGATGCGACCATCGTATCCAGATCAAAATATGATAATGCCTGAATGACGTTGATATCTGGGCGGACCAAAGCACCGGCTACGACGATGGTGTCATCAAGTGAATGATTGGTGTACATGATGAATTTGGAAATGTAGTCCAAGGGTTTGCTTTCTCGAGGGTAGCACCCTGCCCATAATACTTTTCCTACTTTTCGGCCAACATGATTTCTGCTTAAACATGATGTGTTCAAGTAAGAAGTGCCCATAGAAGCAATCCGACATAGATTCCATTGAATTTGGAAGGTTTTGCGTATATAACTCATAAATGGCTAAGTGTATTATAAGTCGAGGGCTTTTGTGTTTGCTTAATGCGTGGACGTCGATGGACGCCGAACATACAGTTCATGAGGTTTACGAGAGCAATTTCCTACGTTGACTGGACATGGTTTTAATTCTTTTTTGTTTACCCCATTTTACAGCACGTGATAACTTTCCACGAGCCATTATAATAACTATCGCGTGCTCACTATGCTGATCTACTCAATCCTTCATCTGTGCTAAAGTTATCTTGCATCGATAGAGCAAATACCTGATAATCATTGACTCTGATCAATTGCAGTCATAACTATTGTCGATTCCGGAAACACTGGACAGTTTGGATTTTTATTTTCACTGTCGGTTCTCTCATTATCACTCTCAGTGTTCACCGGAAATGGATCAGATCACTATTCACACCCCTACAGCTATCACAAAACACTTTCGTCATCAACGACGACAACAATATCAACAGTAACAACAGCAATCTAGTGCTATTACTACTATTAGTGAACGCTTCGTCAGTTCACCTTTTGTCAGTTGAGTAACGAAACGAGTATTCACGTGTTCAGTTGTTCAGTTGTTTGAGTAAGTACAGATAGAAAAGAGGGGCTGTGCGGTGAGATGTCAACAGCCCGACCAACTCAAATCCTTAATTTGTCTCAACCATGTGGCTGTTTTCAAGGGGTCATTCAGAGAATCGGGTTGTGATTTAGAATTGGAAATGAATCGGAGCCCAGGTGAATTTGTCAACTAAACGACTGGCCCAGAAAATCAGGTACGGTCTCTTAAACGGAGTGTCATCCGTTTGCCGAGAATAACGACCATCTGCTACCCGGGTTAATCATCTGTTTAACTATGCATAGGCCATGTGGGAAAGCGATGGATCAAGGAATGTCGCTTACGCGTGGGTGAATCAATTACAACCACCACCACCACGATCACGATCACCAACCTCCCGTTTCAGTCGAAAGCCCACGTGTTAAGTGAGCTGTGGTTTGTCAAGAGTGATGATACTTCGATTGACGGTCTGGACACAATCGTACTGAACTTTTTGTATTGTCCATACACTAGAATGTATCAATGGTATACTTTGTCTTGTTCAAACTGAAGTTCATTTTGTATCGTAGGCATCATCAATGCAATTTTCAACCGAAGATATTGTTCGAAGATCATACATATTGTATCGTCTTATTACATCTTTTCATTTATAACAGGTTTACTATTATGTTTTACGTATGGTTCCATTACAGTACAGTGTAGCACAACGGAAGGAATTTGACAAACATACCCAACTTCTGTTGAGGAGCTGTGAATATTGAAAGAATAAACTTAGTGTGTTTGACAGTGATGTAAGGTAACAGTAAGCTTGAAACAATATGTGCCTTAGATTAAACATATGCTGTATGGCACAGATGAGACACAAATAGTAGACCGGTATCAGAACGGTATCTAGGTAAATTCATTGGATAGGGACGCCAAACTAGCTTGTGATGTAAGGACTATAATCCACAGCTCAGTGGTTCACATGAAAATCGCCCACCACAAACTGTCAGCTTGCTCTGACTACTACATCGAAGGTTAGAGGTTGAAATGGATTTTATTTAAACTACAAAATCAGGATTGTTTAGACTCACCACAGGGAAATATATTTACAACTAAAGCTTGTTTGCTTAATACCTTTCTGGTCAATAGTTAGGTCTGACGTGTATATATACCCAGAGACAAACACACTTATTCAGTATTAACCATGCGTTGTCCATCACAGTGTTTTGGATAATTTGCCTTATAGTGAGCGTAGCTCAAATGTGGTTATACACCGTATATCCAGATAGAATTCTCGGCCAGCCTCATTAAGATAGAATAACCAGATTGAACGTTCGTTCTTGTTATTGCTCATTGATGGTACACATCTCTATCTGATCACCATCTGAACTGAGACTACACTTCCGTGAGGAAATTACCTTGACCGATACGTTGTTGATCCCACACTGAGCGCGACCGGTTAACCATATATGAACTGGCACTGTTCCGAACCTTTGGTTACTATTCACTTAACGGTTCATTTCCTCCTCCTCCTTCTTCTTCTTCTTCTTCTACTCCTCCTGCTCCTCTTCTTCAACATCATCATTATCTATCTGGACAACAAAACATGAGTAATTGGTATCGCTGCTTAATTTCCAAGCGTGACCAAACAAAACCGTCTTAGTTTATCAGTAGAAGAGTAAGCCAGGATGAGACGTAATTTCTATAAAAAAACATTTATCTAAATTGAAATGTCCAATACTAGGATGTTCACAGCTCATAAAATTAGTATGCAGAACAACCAGCTTCTAATGGTCTGTTTAACATCAGCAGCAACACGCGAACAGTACAGCCTATCTAATCCTTATGGTCAGAGACTTAATCAACCAGGAACGTAAAAATTCACAAAATAATACTCGGATGCCTACTGAGTTCCGCTACTTTAATCAGAAAAATGTATCCATGACAACGGCTAGATGTGAGTAACAATGATCCTGTGTGGTCTATCTTTCACTAGTCATTAGTATTTCCTTCTTTTTAGATAAGAGAAACTTTGAGTTCAAAGGCCAAACAACAAAAGATTGACTGGACCGAAAAAGTTTCGCAAAATTGTGAAAATCTTTGAATTCGCTGGTCTTTGGTATGTCATCCTGTTTGACAAAGCATAAATTCATGATATAAACTGATTACCTCACATTCGCAAATAACCATGAGTTCCGCATTCCGATAGAATAGTTCGGTCGGCTCATTTCGAAAAGTAGCACAAGACCCAGATTTCGGCGCTTGTCAATATCAGTACCGATGACCTCACATTAGGTATGACCAAGCTCTCATATTTATACACTCATCTGTATACGTTTGTGAGTAAGTGTTATTTTCTCTGATGGTTTCAAGAGAAGACGCAATTATCTTGTTACCTCCCTTAGGCCAGCCCATAATTAGGACATAATCAATTTGAAATCGCTGAATTCGGTAAACTGGCTGAATGATGAAATGTGTAGTATAGTGGTCCGGGATTTGGCTAAAACAAACACCACTTATATTTGATAGTACGTCGCTTCTTCACATAAGCATGCTGACTCAAGTTACAAATTGTTGGAAGTCGAGAGCGGAAGATATCTTTGCCATGTCCGACAATTGAACTTTGGTCCACATTGTTACTAGGCAACCGTATTCATCGCTGTGCTCTTTGCTCTGTATTAGGAAGTCGGGTACTGCTGACATTGCTAACAAGCCAGTGTGACTGAGCGCTCAGATATGCTGATTCTGTCATGCTCACTGTGAAGCCGCCGGTGAGGCGAATTACCCAGTTTTCTGAAAAGAATATGAACCGGCATTCAAATGTCAATCGTAGCACCACCGACAGGCGTACTTTGAGTCTAGGTGCTCCGTCTGGAAACGGACTTGCCGAGCTGATTAAAATTGATGATGTCATGAAGATATAACTTGTGGAATCCGAAAACTAGAAGGCTGTGGCTAATCCACTACCTAAATAAGAAGCGGTAATATACAACACCAGAAAGGAAGAGCAAAATAAATGTTAAAATATGTTGGAAAGTGAAACAATGTAGTCACAAAATAATCTACTAAGAATGACATTGACGTTAGTTCACTGCAAACATCTTCCCCCCGAACGACTACATGAACCATCGCTAGTCATAATCCCCTTTGTCCTGGAAAAAAAAATATCTCACCCACCTCACAACCGAGTTCTTCATATAGCTTTGCTTCCAGCACTCATTTCAGTTGTAACTTTTTGTATCGGTTGTCGTCAGTGCAGTTTGTTTGATCCTCATACTTCAGCCGAGCAGCTACAAACCATGAGTATGTTATTAATCTGATCCTACCCAGAGGCGCATGTGAGACAACTAAGTTTCATTGGGGATTGTCAGCGGGTCCCACGGTGGTAGAACAAAAGCACGTAAAACTGTATCTATTTTTAACTGTCGATTAAACTGTTCCCTGTGGCAATGAACAGAATTAATGGAGCAAAATAACAATTCCAGCATGAAAGGATTCATCGTAAAAGTGGAGCCAACTTCGTTTTGCTGGACAAGCTGACGAGACCATCCTCGGTCATGCCTACTACTCCGTTGAACACATGAGGTTTGGATGTATATGTTTTCCGTTTAAATGAATTGATGAATACGTACCTTTGTTTGTTAACTCTGTTCAGCTCTACACATATGCCAAATAACAGAATGTCTAAACTAACAAAGAATCTGTTCCCTTACTTAGTAGCATTGTGAACGATTTCAGCAATTGACATTTGCTGTTTAAGTTGGTCAAGTAAGGATGCCCATTTTTTGAGAACTGGCGTCGAACTGAAGTAATCAATTATTAGTGTTTCGAGTGTTGTCTACAACATGCCACCCTGCGTAAGTTACAGTGGGTAATAGCACTATGGTTGATGAAAGTTCGTACACACAGCAGAAATCTGTGGCTTCCGATGTACAAGATTTTTGGCAAATACTGTTCATTAGTGAGGATTCGGGGATTTAGGTTATTTCAAAATTGAACACCATCCACACTTGATCGCGACCTTTGCTTTCAGATAAGCCTCTCGGCTAGCCCATTTCGAAAGGAAGCACTAAACTTGAGTTTCGCTTTTATTAGAGCTCATCAGTAGTGCATATCCTTGTCCGGATCGGAGTTTGCACTCTGACCCTCGTGCTTGTGAGACTGGCGTGTTAACCACAACGCCAGCAACCTCACCATAGGCATGACCGAATAATCAAATCCAAAGGCTTAACCACAACCTTTTATGAATACTGTTCAATAAGGCTAAGGACAAAAATTAACTAGTGAGTGACGGCACCAAGTGTTTAAATTACACTGTCATTAGTGGGAGTTGCAAACATATTGATTATTTGCCCATAAGTAACTAGATAAGCATTGATTACTTTACTTAACTGCGTCATAATAGTTTGTTGGTTAAAGTTCGTTGCGCTCACAGCATATGGACCTCAAATCGATAAGCTATGACTGTGGTTAGGTTTTGTAACGGACACTGTTGTTCTTCTAGCCCAGTATAGTCAAGATAGGGTATGTTAGTGTTGTGGTGAATAGTAGTCATAGAATCAAGTGGGGCCTAGCGAACCAGCACACTAGCTATTATCAGTCCACCGAAGACTCGGCCTGGCACTGTTTCCTCCAGCAAACTATGTGAAATAAAGACAAATCAGTTTGACGAAGACCAGTTGTTAGTCGTTAGCAAATAACCGCATGTTTCATTGAAACTAACACGGAACAGCACAAAACCGTGCTTCATACAGATATGGCTGATTAGGAAGTTCGAGCTTGTGAGCATTCCACAGCTATTTGTGTAGTGGTCGTGCAGAGAGTCCGATTAATTTTTACAACCATCTTGTTATGTACTTTTCTGTGCTTGGCGCGTATGTAAGTGCACGAGAGACGAGTACTTGCTCGTTTAGATGGAAACTAAGGCAACATTCTGGCATTTTGTCATCTAAACTTAATCTCCACCTCTCGTTTCCTATCCAAACTGATATACCCGTTTTATGCGTCTGGTCATCGTAACTGATGCTGTAATTAACCTGTCTGTGTGTGAACTTTTTTTTTACAAACTTTCTCGTTACGTGTGTCTGTTGGTCTTCTGTCCCCTCTCATTCGCCTCTTGAGCGCGTGAATGCTAGCTGCAGGGTAGGGTAGCCGAATGGGATGGCTTTCATGCTCGTCACGCCATTTCCTAATACTAATTTCTGCATTCCCTTTCATTCAGTGATGAATGCAATCGGCCATGAAAGTGAAATCACACGTAACCGTAATCAGGCTGTCGACAGAATGAGACACCTTACATTCAAACGGGTGCGTGTTCCGTTCCTACCTCTGACGTCAACAGTGCGAGTTTGTCGTGTCCACACGGCATATACGTTCAACGGAGCAAAAACAGTTGTGGTAATCCTTTCCGATGGTCTGGTTGTTCAGTCAGTAAAACGAACCGATGCTTTGTATTTGACAGTTCGGAAATTGGGGAAAGAACTTAAATAAAAAAGACAGTTTAAACGATTAGAATTCAAGTGCTGTCAAAATCACAAGGTGAAATTGATAACTTATGATCTAATTGTAAAAACCTTTCACAAGCTTTACTTGATTGGTACACGATTATTCACCCAATTATGTTATTCATCTGTCAGTAGTGAGTTTAAAATCCACCATAGTACGAAGAGATTTGTCAGTGCCTCCTTATTTACCAGTCCTCAAGTTTTGTAAGTAAAGGATGAGCACCACAGAGTCGGTTGACTATCAGTTTTTCTCAATGCAACTTTCGGTAGCTCGGTCACTGAAATCATGCGGATTCACTTTGCTACCTGTAACCTGGTTAAACCACGGGATAAGTTATATAATTCACATCGTTAGTTGTGCAGTTCAAACCTCGGAACTCGTTGATGCAAACGTTATGGCTTTTTAGCGTTTGGTACAGGTTTTCATTTCGCACACGATTGTTAGGTGGGTTGATACTCCATGGCCACTGCTGTAAAACTTAGAAAACGTCTGTTTGTCTATATACTGTTCATTTCGGGCGCAAACGAATCACAAAGGCCAAGAATATTCAGAAAAACCACACTGTGGTCTGCATTAATGAAAATGGAATAATGACTTAGGCTACGTGCAAACGAATACAGGGTTTCGTTCTTAACGTTTACCAGAAACTTACTGTTCTTGAGCATCGGAATCAAGTGATGATCTCTATTGATGTTCTTATTTGGTTGTTCATCTTTAAACCGGTGTTCATGTTCTTTTGCGGACAATAATGTCAATTTATTCCATCTGCCTAACTCAACGTGGACTGTCGAAACCTGTGGACCTATGCGACCAGGAATGGACTCAACCCAGTTACGCGGCGTGTTTCTGAAAACGACCGAGTGATTTTTAGTGGACACTCTATATGTGGGTTCAAGTGAAGAGCAGCAGTTGTCACATCAAACAGGGACCACATCTATGCTAATTTGCTTGGCGCTCTTCTACTGAATTGGATCCGATAGCTTGGCTCCACCCCTAGCAACACTGTCTCATCTTGTCTTAGAGTTCCACGGTTCCAGTCTCTAGGAATCTTAATCTTCCAACTAAGCAGTTTCTAAGGCACACATTTCTTTGTGGCTTCTCAGTCTCATCGGAGAAGAAATCGGTCTTTCGATTCTCCCCCTCTTACTATGCCATTACCGACCTTATTTACATAGGCTGTATACGATGCTTCACGATAATATGCCTACACTAACATCAATACTGTTCTAGTATAATATGAACGTGCTGTAGTTCATGAATGATAACGCAAAAATTGGTCATAAAAACCGTACCCAAATAGCTGCATAAAATACATTGATGACATTCATCTTTTTCCGATGTCTTCAGTTTTGAACGGTTTCTCATGAACCTAAGCTGATCAGTAATCGGTTTTCGTTAATTTACTTAATTGAAAAAAATCAATTCCCATAGTTCAACCAATAGTCAGTTTGTAGCAAGGTGGTTGATTGTCTGAGCCACTGTCCCACAATTTCTGCATGATAACTTCTGCAGAGAAATTATAGTTAATGCTGAGGTTCAGTGAGAACTGTATCAACGCTAAGATTGCCAGATAGTGAACACACCGAATTCGTCCTCGTTTAGCACCCTGAATTAGGAGGCTAATGTAAGTTTCTACTGCTGTGTCAAGGTTATGATGACAGCTCGGAATATTCAGAGCAGAGGTTTTCGTTCAATTAAAGGAACGAATAGAACCTTACAGTAAACGTTAATCCGTAACTTACGGATATTGATGCGCAATATTCCAGTTGCGTATAAGGACTGGTTGGTTAGAGATTTCTATATACACGTTTTATAAAATAGTGAACTGCTCGACAAACCAGCCTCGCAAGAACAAGTCAATAAGTCTATGATATAATCAACTCTTTTGTAATGTAATAGTTCAAGATACAGGACAACTGGCATTCAACTCAGTTCTGTAACTGTGGTTATACGCCACCCACTTGGCGAATTGCAATCATCAATTATATTTAAAACTGAGCGACAGGTAGCCATTTGGCCAAACTGCTGAACGGGAGTTGGTGATACACAGCCTGTGCGATATGGTGATGTGTGATTGTTAAGTATATGAATAGATTTTAAGGCGGGGGAAATCAACAGTTATGAGAAACTCTTTAGGTCATTAACAATCACAATCCTTCCGATATCAGTTTTGCCACACTCCACGATAACTCATCTTTCGAGGTCATTGTGTCAAGTGCCAGGGTTGTAGTTTCAAATTCCTCAACGGATCGTTCATTGCATGCTGATTCCAAGTGCTTATTAAGATAGGACTTCAATGCGAAATTTTTATGACATCGTTTACACTCGTGTTGCTTCATGCTTGAATGTGTTTGCATGTGAGCTCGCAGATTGGAACGATCAGCAAATGCTCGACCACAGTGCGCGCAACCATAAGGCTTCTCACCTGTATGTGCCCTTCGATGCCCTTGCAGAAGCCATGGTCGACTAAATGCCTTGCCACATAGATCACATCGATGCTTTAAATCATGCGTCAGAATGTGCATAGACAGGGCCGGCATGGAGACATATGCCTTACCACAATGTGGACATCTACGAGCAGCCTGGCTATCTAGACTTCGATGTGTCTGTTTATGCCTACTTAGGTTTGATGAAGTTGCATAACTTTTGCCACAATCCGGACAACTATATCGTTGAGTGGTTTGGTCGGTAGGTGGACTGAGCGAGGATGCCAGAAGCGATGGATGATTTGGTACTGAATGGCTCGGTGAGAATGGACTGATTTTCATTGGCAATAATAGGTCACAGCCGCCGTCAACGGATGAAGCCATCGAGGAATTGGAACGGCCAGATGAAGAGCTCAAACTGAGTAGCCCTGACTCATTACGTACGCGCCTTGGGAAACACTTGTTTTTTCCTTTGCCACGCTTTCTTGACCGACCATCCGAGACGAAGAAGGCATCGTAGGTGTAGCCCACAGTTACACCTGCCTGAAACCCAGATTTTCGGTTTTTTACTCGACTGGACGGAGTGTGAATTGGCGGAGTAGTTGGAGTAGAACGACCTTCGGGAGTCACATCAGATCTATATCCCAGTGATTGTTCTGTGGGGTTCATTCTCATCGAAACTTCTCCTGAACCGACAGAATGTTGTGAATATTTTTGTTTGGAAGTATGGGTTTCGATTGCAAAAGATCCTTGTAGTTTACCAGATGGCGCGCTGACGGTGGTATATGTATTGGTCCGGTTTGTGTTGACTATGTTTCCAGGGGACGGAAGGCAGAGTGATGAATGCATTGATCCATCTCGTTTCGATGTCATCAGATGACTTTGTCCGGATATTGAAAGGTCGATGCACCCACCTATGTTGGAAAAACATTAACAGTCAGTAAATATGCCCACAATTCAACTTGCGAAGAATGACAAAATACACGCTTTACTAACTTGTTACCATAATGTTAAAACAATACGGTGGAACTTTAGTATGGTTGCAAAACGGTGGGTGAGTTAACATTACGATGTTGAAGGTCGTCCAAAGACCACATTGTAGTTAGTTAATTGCGTCCACACTGATTTTACATTTTGACGAAGAGAACTCTTCACTAAATCTGTTTGTATCGGTTCACCAACACCGTATTCCGCAAATATACGAACATATGGAGGCGTCACAGAGAGACTTTGCTAACTGGAATATCAATGAACACATTCCCTCCACCCTGTTCGATCTTCCGCTTTCGTTCCTTTTTCTCCCATAAGCCCGTCCACCCTGTTTTCCCGTCGATTGACACGTACCACGCACGAAATTCCCGCAAGCCTTCGTTCTCAACAGGCTTCTCAACGGAACCAATGACGGTCCCATCCATACTCACACAGCTAGCCGGAGGTCAGAAATGTCGTTGACACATGCTAATCTCTGCAAGTATTGGCATGTTCACACCCGAACAGATGGGTCAAAGTTAATAAGCCCACTTGTGTGTGTATACTTCAAATGCTAACAGTGTGTTACAGGATTCCATGAATCCCCTCAGGGGTTGACACATTCTGTGCTTATGTACGATAAGAACGAAATTGGTGATGCTCACCCTCGTCACGTGCCACTTTTTTCATTGTCACAAAGCGGACTGTGGTATGGTGTTTTTTCCTTGACCTATCATATATATATATATATATATTTATGATGACAACTTTCTTATTTATCTTAACGTTTCAACCATTTGCCTGTTCCAAGCAGGCCACAAACTCAGATCCAAAATCTCATGCATAAACTGTGTTGGTCACGTACTAGCACCATCGTCTACCCGTAGGCCTTGACAAGGGAAAACTCTAGTCAGTTGGTTCTTTGAAGGAAGGGATTGAAGGACAAATATATCTGAATATAAAAGCTGCCATAAAATGTGAGTGTTCATCAGGTTAACTCGATAGAATCACTAAATTGTCATTAGTGACCTAATTTGACCAATATTAGCTGGTGAATGTATGTGATGTGGCTAAGTTATTTTGAATTGGCTATCAGTAGTAGTTGCTGTGCCATTTGATAGAGTAACCGAAATAAGATACTTAAACAAGTTCTTAAGCTAGATATATTTTATTGTAAAATACAATAGGGAAATGACAGGAAAGCTGTCCATTAGTATGAAATTCCAAAGTTCTCCGTCGTATAGTCCGAGACACAAAGACGTGAAAACCGATTAGGCTGAATTGGAGAAATTCAAATTGTTAACACATTTTTTGTTAGATATGTGTGTGGTCTGTCAATTTCATCGCTTTACTCGCTTCCAGTGAGCATGTGACTATGGAAGACAACACTGGAGGATATATCATCGGATTTTTCATCCCTAATAGGAGGTTCAGTTAGAAATTAAATGGACAAATAACAAATGAAAATCCAGCCTTAAAGAAATCTCGTTAGGATTCGACTATCAAAGGACTATGCTCAAACACTACCGTACATGATACATTCGTTGAGGTGACTTGCTAGCCAAAGTTATCAAACTGTTGAGTGGAAGACTATTACGAGTCCCAGTGGTAAACTACTCGAGTATTCCATGGGTTTAGACTGAACTATCATGTATTCATTGTTGGTATATCATTGTTATCAGTTGATGAGTCTTGGTCAATCTGGTCGGATATTCATAGGCTCCTCTTGAATGTTAACTTTTAGTATAACGGCAGTCTTTCCTACCAAACTGTTCATAAGAGGCTTCATTGCAATATTTAATCGTACAGTTGTGCGCAAGTGCACTGTGTACGACCAAATTTGGAAACATAATCCCTTACGTTTTGAATGTGGTTTCTTCACTGACCTAACCACCAGGGGTCCACTTCACTATGGTTTCCTAGACTTAGCTCTTTCGCAGTTTACTATTGTCAAACAATCTGGCACCAGTCAAAATATTGTCATAAAACTGACCACATGACTTAATGTGAACATAATCAATCTACCTCTGTCTCTCTCCCTGGGTATCTAATAGATGACTTTTGAAGGGGTGAACAGGTCATTACGCCAACCACATAACATCTGTTCATGGGGGTTGAACAGTGTGGTCCGTCCAACTGCAGGTGGATTACTAACCCCGACCATCTGCTTTCGGTTCAACTAAGGGAAGAGGTTATCCGATAGCCCTGAGGATGCTTGGACATACGCCTGGAACCTGTTCTATTTAGACCATATAAGCTGACTACAGTTTGATCAAGATGACAAAACTAGCGAAACCGAAGACAACACCGTCAGACCCGCTCCGAATTTAGATTGGTATGATCTAATGTCTACACCTAGCTGGCTGTAGTTTGACCACGGTTGATGGGTAGCTTTTTGTCATTCGGCCGGACGTCCAAACTCCGAGCTAACTTCATAGGAAAAACATTCCTGGCTGACTTATGTCAACATATGAGACAAAGTCAAGTAAATTCGCTTTGTGAATACGACGTAATCAAAATGATTCATCCATACTTAGATAAACAGAATGGGTTGAAGTCGAAACTATGCATATTATCCTACCTGGCGGAGTCATATTCGATAGAACAACGCTTTTACGACCCTACGTTTGTAAGGGTCATGAAGTGTTTTGAATAATAATCACATGTACTGGGCTTCACCATCATCATATGATTTGATTCGCTTTAGAAATTATGTTGATTGTTGATAAGAATGATACTTCATAGGTTTGACATAATAATCGGTCGATTATTAGTCAGCCACCTGGGAAATGGAGTAGCGATTAACTTAGGACATTGAAGGGATACGATTGTAATGGTCACTTATCTGTAACAGTGGTGCACACCGGAACCCTTTTAAAGTGACTGATAAGAAGATCCGGATGGAATGTTGATCAGTGTATGATCAGTTAATGTGGTTACTGATGAATAGTCGGAGATCTTACTAATTTCAAATTGAACATCACCTAAAATTTATCATTACTGACAAGTGAAAGTGGTTGAGTGTTCACATGCAATGATAATTCGGTTGTGACTAATGTGAGGTCGATAGCGCAGTTGTAAACACGGTTGCCTCATGAAAGCGTGGCGGTGGTTCAAGTCCCGGCAGTGGCAAGGATAAGCACTACGGACGAGCTTCTCTTATGAGAGCGAAACTCGAGTCTAGTGCTTGTTTTTGAAAGGGGCCGACTGAAAAGTCTATGGGGATGTGACAGCTGCGATCAGTTGTGGGTGATATGCAACAGTATATTT
>JTDE01000208.1:217648-242821 GCA_014338405.1 Paragonimus skrjabini miyazakii | reverse complement strand
CCGGCAGTGGCGATGATATGCACTACTGACGAGCTCTAATGAGAGCGAAACTCGAGTCTAGTGCTTCTTTTCGAAAGGGGCCGACTGAAAAGTCTATGGGGATGTGACAGCTGCGATCAGTTGTGGGTGATATGCAACAGTATATTTGTGTTTTTTACTGTTTATTTAAAAGTTCATCAGTCTACCGGTTTTTCCCCAGGAAAGTCAATCTGAAGATAATTGTTCCTATGCGTATCGTGAACAGTGAAATGTGAACTATGACAGCTATACGTAATAAAATACTGCGACAGTTAGGGAATCTACACCAGTTTATCATCATCAAGCTAAATTCAAATCCTCCATATTTATGTATTTGAAGCGCAATTGTATTGTCCCTATCAAGTCAGAATCCTATATTGAACTCTTTTGTGCCCTCACGTCACGTAATTTGAAAACCGCCGCTTTAAAGGATGAGAACATTTTAATTTAAATTCATTTATGAGCTGCCCACAGCCTACAAACTTCAACTTTGAGTTAGATTAAATAGCACTTATGTAGACTTAAATTTCAAAGCAGATATTTTCGATAAATGTTTGTCACGTTGCAATTTACCACTTCATTCGAAATGGATCAACCTGTCGCACTTGTTTTGGTTACCATCTGAAGCAGACGTTCAGAGCATACATGAAGTCTTGGTAAATCACGGTACAGACCACATCTCATCCTACTCAGACACACACCTACACACATCCGAAAACAATCCGATCTCACTAGTTCAACTGTATCCACGTGATCAACACAACAACAAAGCAGTCTTTTGGGCCAGATGTGTCTTAAGGAGTGGTGTGTAAAGGTGATTTGCACCGATTCTTTCATTTTTTTCTCTGTTTGAATCAAGAAACATAGTTTGCACCTGCTGCATGTGGCCTATACTTCACTGCAGTGAAGAAGAATCCAGGCGTTGTATCCACCTTAAGGCAGATGGTGTGGTGAAGGTCTACTTAGCCCGTAGCTCTTCGTTACATTACGGTGGAATAATTGTCCTGTGGAGTACTCAAAGATGTGTGCACTATCCACGATTCATGCGTGACAACGAATTCGGTTCGATAAACGGGGTGCTTAGTCTAATTGACCAATGGTCGGTGATTTGTTAAGCATACCAAATGAAATTTAAAACAGTTGCATCTACTGAATGTGGTTGCTTGGGGACCGGTGTGGAAGAGATATTACCAAGTCACTCAAGTCTGAATCGAAGTAAACGGGACGGATACTGAAGAGGAAAATCAGAGGCTGTTTAGCTAGCTTGAATTCGCATGTATTCTTAGTTCTGTTGTTCGACTGTCTAAAATTGTATAGACATGCCAACAAGAGTAGAAATATTTACTAGACTATAGTTCATTCAGTTGCTTTGAGAAAAAATGGAATCAGTTACTGGTTATTTCCTAGTGTTAATACCATAATATTGCGAAGGTACCCATTACATCATCGCTCGTCCAGAATATAGGTTCTTGATCTTTCTATAGCTATAGACTCTTATTAGATTGTCTAGTTTACCGTTCAGTGTGAAGTTGTAGAAATACAGTAAATGTATAAAGCTAAAAGTAGCACAAGTTACAGAAAACTTTAATGTTTTCTACAAAACGTTTATCAACAGTTAGAAGATTCACTCTCATAACATAAGTGTACTTAATATTTACGGATACCTTCAATAAAATATGTTGTTCTAGAATTTCTCATGATCTTGAGGCGAAAGCCTGCAGATGGAGTTGCTAGGTGCATGATAGTGGTGCAAATCTGCTCACGAAAATCCTTGCATAATGCTGTACTCACTTGTTGACATATTCAAAGACCCGATTAAGCTAATTCTCCAGAGTGTACTTTTCATATTTTCCACAATGGGGGTTACTTTTTCTCAAAATATCTATTAACAGGAAGATTAACCTATATCCTAACATGAAGCTGATGCAAATGCAGATGAACAAGTTGAGAGGCAAAATAGCTAAGCCCCTGTTACTAGCTTTTCCAGATTGACAAATCCTACTGCAGACGCGAATTGACTTGCTTTCACACTCAACTCCCATGTACATTTACAAAATAAAAGCTATATGATGTTGAATGTTCGATCTCATACTTTCAGGTTATGCAAAATAATTGCCATTCCTCACTTTGCATTATCTTGTAATGAAGGCTGTTTTTCATGTAGTCTTATAATTGTGTGACGATCCGGCAGAAGTGATTACAGAAGTGAAACGTAAACGAAACATTATATTATTGACTGTCAACAATTGGTTCTCACTCGGCTCCAACCACGTTCCAAATGCTCCCATAGATTAATTCCTCGTCAATGCTAGTGGTGAGTTGACTCAGCTTGCGGTTTTTGTCAGTTCAAGAGTTGTACACCACTGATGAAATTGACATGAAACCTCAGATTTATGAATGAAGAATGTTCAATCATTATCACTGAGTCGAACCGAGTTTCTTTCATATCAGAGTACTGAGTCTACATGTTTGCACATGTCGTAAGCTAGGGACAACTTTATAAAGGAATTACTATAAGCAACTATTTGAATGACACACTGTCGACCGTCCCTATTACACTTAGCGCAAACGTCAAACAGATCGCGTGGATGATGCTGACTAATTGCACCCTTCGGAAACGAATCCTCAGTTCTGTGCAACTCACCCCTAGTCCCTATAAAGTCAGTGTACGAATGAACGGACGCTTGAGACAACAGGAACACATTCTGTACAGAACAATTTGTGGTGGGCGTACAAGTAAGCCAACGCAATATGTATTTTTATCGCGTGCGATTTCCACCTCATTAACCTCGCCGTGTTGGTTCCATCGCTGCAGTGATGAGTATGAGGTTAGCAGAACTTTGCAGTTTGAAATAAGCACATATCAAGTCATCCGGCTACATACATAGCTGAATAGAATGACGGATATCGGAACACAAACTTGGTGTGAGCAAAATTCGGTGACAAACGATACATCACTAGTGTTATTCGTGGGGGAATTGAAATGTGTTTAATTTCCATGAGGTCCTATTAAAAGTACGGACAATGTTAATAGGGTTGCTTTATATACACGAGGACGGAAATCTAACATCCGATCGGATCAAACGTAGATATCGCACTGGACCTTTGAGTCTAGCCTATAATTGTGAGGTTAGAAGAGACCCAATTGTGCAAACTTTAGGATTCTGCATGATTCGAACAGGCGACAAGAACAACTATTCAAAAGCGACAAGTACTCTACCAGTTGAATTATGAATCCAATCCGGGAACTAAGAACTTTCGCGTGTTGATTCATTTACCCATCCATCCAAATGCATTAAATGAAATCTATCAAATTATACCAGGAATTGGCTGTCCCAACAAAACTTTTGGATTAGTTATCGATAAATGGATTGGGAATAACACAGTGTTATGAGCAAGTAGTAACACTCTACATTTCAACCGCTTCCGATAAGCTACCTTATGGATTTGTATGTTTTCAAGAAGTGTCTTAGGATGCAACAAATTCAGTCACTTCTGGCTTGTGTTCCAACAACATTTACTACTCAAAGCAACGTAGTTCTAAACGCTATGATATACGAATAGGTGTGCAGCGTACGTGTATGCATACCTACGTCAACGAGACTTTCCATTGGACCAGAGTTCAGTAGAACTCAGCGAAAGTTCAAGACTAATGTCGCAATTAAGCACTGAGTTCATAAACTCTGAAACAAACAAATCATGATCAAAAAGAATTTATTAGCGAAAGGCAAACAGTCGTTTTCAGATTTATTACAAGTGACCACTTCAACCTGTTTTACTTTCTCAACCGTTCTAAAGTTAGATGCATACAAACGGTGTACTCGATACTTGCACAGTGTAACGTTGAGCAACAGAGCTCTGACAAGTAGGTATAAATCATGAACCCACCAATTTATTCTCAATAAACCACAAGCGCAGATGGGTATTCTGGCGCGATTCCTTACCCAACTAGTAAGCAGCAATAACGACGAACTCTTTTCCTTAACCTAAGAACCAGCTCCATTATAACTTTCAGAAGACATCTCAGCATGAGAGATGGTTCATCGAACAGTGTTCTGTTTCAAATGAATCACCTGATTCTGTTTTATGTTCTATTGTGTTCCTTCATTTTCAGCTATTCTCCGCTTGGATCAGTCTTATTTCAGACGTCGTGATATATTTCAACGAGCACGACCAGTCACTGTTCCCTCTTGGTGAACAACGCTGGTGTCGAATTTTAGCTGGATTCAAACGTATTGATGGGGTGTTTTTCACTCATCATCAAACTTGCAGAAACTTTCAGCTCAAGCAGTTGGACGAATCATGTGAGCCAGTACAACACTGGCCGCTAACACACCCGTCACAGCACTCAACGACCATGTGGTCCTGGCGACAGAACGGTGCTGGGACGATTCTTACTGTACTGCCTTTCAAAACTGAGATGAATTCAACCGAGCCGAAGGAATATGTACCGGATGATGAGATGATGGGTGTAGGTGACATAGAAACAAGTTATATTCACGAACTTCCGAAATGATCGTCTGACGTGTTCATCTTGCTGTTGATGTTGCTACACGGCGCCCACTGGGACGATGCAGTTGCACACAAACTGTGGGTTTAGAATTAGGATGATGAAGTATTTGGATTAATAACTCTGAGAAATGCCATTAACTTCGCATCCCGATAATTAAGCGAATGACAGAAGACAAAATATCTGAGCCGAATCTCCTGTCTCACATTCGGAATCTTCATATCTGCACTCAGTGATTCGAGAGCACTGGAATAAATGTGATGAATGTTAGAGCACGACTATCTTTAAGGAACGCTATAGCTATTCTGAGACATCTCTGTTGCCAAGAAACACACGCCTTTTGCTGGAGTACAAGAAGCACAAATCTACTTTAAACGAGATGCTGCTCTACATTTACGAAAATTGACCACTCCATGTAAATACATGTGGGGATAGTTACATTTCAGCTATCGTCGGCTGGATGGCATTGATCGCGTGTGGCCGCAGCACCACACTGATTAAATTCACCAACATATATTGGAAACAGATGACTACCGTGATTGCGAAACAGTTCTGGTTCATCTACGTGCAAGATTCAAAAGAATCAGTGAATACTGTTAGAATCACGGGTGGCATACTTTTGTTGGAAAATTTCTTCTGTTTTAAATTATCAGTTTGTTATATTTGTTGTGGTCGTGTTGACAGTTAGTAATGTTACAATGACAGTACTATTACTTACGCCGAATACCTCGGTTTAAAATCCTTACATTTTAAAAATGCTCTGTGATTACCGATCTCATACAACCGTATTGGGTTTTGTTGGTGTAATTTCGATGGCAATCGACAAGAAAAAGAACTTATTCTGGTATCCAACTGTTGGAACACTTATGGCCAGACAATAACTCGAACTAATGGACCGTATATTTGACTTCAACATAATTTCATTTGCCTTGATTACTATGACACTCCAGATAATAGCTGACATGAAAGCAGGCTGTGGTTATCAAAATTTTAAAAAAACATAAATAGATTAAATGAGGCACACTCACTCGAGTCTTGTACAGTTGTGGATACAGTGGTACCTTCACAGACCACATCTCTGTGATTTAGCTGGGATTGATACAATAAACGGGCCAGCTTGTGTGCAGAGTAGTATGGCTCATCAGGATGCGATTCCGTTAGTCGGTCTCGCCTCGTTTGTGGTGTGCTGGCGCAGCCCACATCCGTTCCGGTCAATCCCGGATCATCGTGCGGACGATGCCCAGCTAGCTGAAACATTTGCTCAGCAAGCTGGGCAACAAGCATGGTTGACTCCCGATCTGACGGGCTGTTGGTCAGATACTTAACTAGGTTTGGTGTCACGGTGACCGCTGGACTGCTTTTTGTAACCCAATCCTGTTGGACGTTGGTCTGCTTGTGATTGTTTTGGTTCACGGTCGTCCTACATGGAGATACTTGGTGAACGGGTGACGTGAAGTTATTGATGCTTTTGTTGTTGTTACCGATTGTCTCAGGGAGATGAAACGCACTGAGATCGTCGGACTGAAGACAAATTTGACTAGGTGTGTTGCGTTGATGAGCCTCCAATTCGAACAGTAATAATTGTCGATAGATTTGATAATATTTGTTGGTAAATGTCTCGTAAGCTGACTGATCTGTTAACGTTTTTTGCAATGGATACATCGGACTGAACGGATTACACGGAATGTTCGTACTGTTAAACAAATTGACATGCGACTGGAGCATTTTGGAGTGCTATCGTGAACCGCATGACCGCAGATTTGGTCTTTTATCACATTTTTCCGATCTCTCTAGTCAGCTGTGTGGGCGCCAGCGCCGCATGCTGATTGGTGCCTTTGTGCGCACACGATTCAATATCCCCGTTGTTCGTTGGATGAGATGCCGTGGTATGTCGCACGAAGTTGAGGGAACAGAATACCGAGAAGGGAGGACAGTTGGCCGGACGACAGCCGAGGCTGACAGCGTCAGCAGCGTGGCAGCAGAGTGAACCAATCAGCTTTCAGTAACCAACACACGGCCTATGTGTGATTGGCCGAGCTGGGTGAGAGGTCTCACAGCTTACTCTAACACTCCCGCAATTAGTTCGAATTGTACTGGAAGAATATACCGGCCATTTGCCACGTCAGGGAGGTAAAGGCACACCAACGAATACCAGTTTTTGCATATTAAATGTAAAGACGGTTACACAGTGCGTTGACATTCTAAGTCCAAGTTCTTCAAATCGGGCCTCGGAACCAGGTTCAAATGTTTATTTATACAAAAAGTTACGTCCACTTCGAAAATGGTGAATATGCAACTTGGAATTATCCTCTCCAGAGGATTTCAGTGACAAAGTGGTAAAGGCCAATAGGTAACTGCTGACTGTATGACGTGAACAAACATTGTGTTCAACTAAATCAACATATAGGTTTACTTAGTAAATTCTTCCGTTTAATGTCGAGGTGCTTTTATTTCAATTGGACATCATTTAAAAGTAATCACAGCTTTTGCATTCCAATAAACTTTTCAGCCAAACCCTTCGAAAAAAAGTGGTGTCAGGCTGAAATTTAGCTCATGTCAGAACTCGTCAGTAATGCACATCATTGTCACGGTTAACATTTGTACTTCAGCCCGACTTTCATAAGGTGCTGACCAACGCGTCACTCTCTCCAAATTAAGCACGACCGGATTATGATACACAAACGCCCAGCTACATTCTATTGTGACTAATGCTCAGCTTACCCGACTGCCTCTAGTGAGTGTCATGTTAATTCTACTGGATGATCCGGCTACCAAGGCTGCTGTTTAAGTGACGGAAATGTTAGTGGAGTAGGACAGACAGACTAAAGATGGCGCCGATGTTGCTAACGAAGACATGTAAACAATGAACAAAAGTAATAAGTGATGTGAAATTTGGAACTTCACAGCGTATGCCATGCTGAACGTGCCAATTAGGTCTTACAGTTATAGGGCGCACGCAACAAATTGTCCTGTTCCTTACATTACCCAATGATTCATTTACGCTTACAAGCATAGCTGCACTGACAGAACGAGTCGAAACTTATTTCAGTGCAAGGCGGAATGCTTACCAATTGGGTTGTTAGAACTGTTGACGCAGGCTGTTGTGTAAATAAAAGATAATGAGAAACTCAGGTTAATTGAGAGTTCAGTTATTGTGGTTAGTCGGTACTCAGTTAATTTGTGTGACGTGTTTTTATGAAACGCTAACCCCACCCTGCTCGTATCCGAAGCACTTGTATTAATCAGACGATACCCGTCAATCTAGTGTACGCAAAACTGATTTGAGCAAGCCACCGATGTTCCTCAGTTGTTTTGGCTGGGCTGGTTTGTTTGCTTGTTATTCGGTAACTATTTGCAATTAAAGAACATACTTTTATCATATGGCCGATGAGATAAAACGAATTTTCAATATCTCACAATATCTTGACACCTTGCTGCCAAAATGGGTAACTGAAATTCAATGTTTAACGTAACTGACTAACTGAGGAATCTGTTACAAAATCAATAATCTGTCAGTGAATCAATAAGCAACCATAAATTCTATTTTTGATAAAGAAAAAAATACTGTGTTAAATGGAAAACGGTAGAATAATAAAAGTTAATCCGTAACTGATCAGTAATTTAGTGAAACAATAGTTCACTCAACTCCTGCGTGATATTATTAGAATGAAAACTTAAAAACTATCACTTGATCGCGTATAATATTGTGAAGTCGATGGGAGTAGTAACCGGATTGATTATGAGGAATAGGTATATGTTTTTTATCAACCTGGCTATGTGTGACAAATACTCACGAGCACACACATGATGAGTACGTCAGAAATGGCGAACTCGGTTAAGTTTAAGTTGGAAATCAACAAAAAATGCGTTATTCTCTTGATTTAGTTCGTATCATCTTACACTCGCTTTAGGTCAGCCAGATATCTAGAACTTAGTGATATTTATGGTTTCTTATATTACACCTTTATAGAAGATGTTAGCCATTTAGTTTATCTGTTGGTCAATTGTTATCGAATGCACAAATAGTTACAGAATATTCAACTCTGTTTTTAAATTGCGGTGCATATGTCTGTAGTTAAGTACCCTGTGGGATTTTTTAAGAAATATCCTGAAATCTCATTAAGTTACCACTAGCTTCGTCGATTAATAATGAACAAGTAATTCTGAGGCCCAAAGCGCAAAAAAATTGGAGTATATTTTGGTTGTTGCATATTGCTGTGTTCGTTTACTAAAACGGTAGTATTTCTAATATGCTTCGATATACAATCAGTATAGACAACACTGAATGGAGAAGAGGAAAATGTAAACTTTTTGATTTGTCGAAGCTTGTTTAGTATACTTCAATTTCTGTTTGATGATATTTCGAATGTAGTATTCGATAAAATATGTTTGGTTTGTATGTACAGGGTTCGTCCTAAATTTCCTTTGTCTTTTATTGTGCATACGGTGTAATTTTGATAAAGTTTGCATTGTGAAAGTACACAAAAAATGAAAATGTAAATCTTAGATGTAATTTTCATCACAACTAACTTTGTGCATTTGCTGAAATTTTCATTTTCATTTTCTTTGAAGAGCTACAATTTAATTGTTTGAATGAGCTCACTTTTCTTGATTGATAACCATGTTACGAGGCAACTTGTTCGTTTGTTTTGGTTTGAGCACTTTTTCTGCTGGATAGTTTGGGTATTTAGTCAATTCACTACCAAGGTGAAAGAATGTCTTCATTGTGGGTTGATTAGTAGTATCGTGCAACTCTTGATTATTTCGATTACCTTCATTGAATTGTTCGCAATTGGAAGATAGTTATGTTGGCTTGACTGTGAAGATGTTGTTAGAACTGTCTACTGTGCACAGCTGAGTGGATCGCTGTAAGTTGCCAGGAGCGATCTAACAGTACACCCGATTAGTGGAAATGTGATTGTGCTGGTGTTTCTCTAACCAACATGTTTTCCAAGCCAGAAACTCATGGATGACTTAACAACACATTGAATTAACTGGAATTCGCAGCTTTAAAAATTAAGTCAACTGATGCACAGGAAATATAATTACATCATTGTCTCCGAGGCAAAGCTAATTGGGAATGTCAACATACGAATTCGAACCACACTATTTTTCGTGTTAATGTGGGCACTGTATCAGAAAATATTCAGATGGAAAGTATAGAATTAAAATATAATGATCTACTGAAATAAATGTTTCTTGCAAATGGCTCGACATTTAAGAATTTTAAGCAGAAATTATTTCTTGTGAGATTTATGAAATCTTGGAGGTTCATTTGAATGTGATACACTGACGTTTGGCGGTACTTAGGCGCACAAACAACTTTTATCAAATGAAGAATGTATAATCAGCGAGTTGTCAGGCTTGGCGACTAGTGCTCATTTAGCCTGAGTTCAATGTCTGCCCTCATTTACCATGCAATCCAGTGATGAGAATCTTGTGTGCAAATAACTTAATGAATTAGGGTGACTTCATTCTATTAGGAATAAAATTAGAGTAAGAATTCAACGAAATTAATATGCCAGTTGAGTCAGTATACCTTACTATTGTCACCTTTGTCCCTTTAGTAGCATAGTACCTGATATATTACTGATGATTAGTCGGGGAGTTGGTTTATTTCACTTTGAACATCACCCACAATTGATCGCAGCTGTCGCATTCCCATAGACTTTCCAGTCGGCCCCTTTCGAAAAGAAGCACTAGATTCGAGTATCGCTCTCATTAGAGCTCGTCAGTAGTGCATATCATCGCACTTGCCGGGACTTGAAACACGGACACGCTGTTCGACCTGTCTAGGAAGTCCTAATCGCGGGGTTATCGACTGGAGTTAACAGTACAGTTACTGTGTCTCCATTTCGAGACGATCGGGCAACCTGATCATTACTCTCAGGCGAAAGTGGTTGAGCGTTCACATATGATAATTCGGTCGTGCCTAACGTGAGGTCAATGATGCAGTGATAAACACGGTTGCCTCATGAACTGAATGTCCGTGGTTCAAGTCCAGGCAGTGGCGATGATATGCACTACCTGATATATATCCAGAAGAAGCTTGTCGACCGTCGATGCACACAGTTGTTGTCATTTATGATGAACCACAGACTTTAGCATAGTTGGAATACGAAACAAGCATACAACCCTCACTGGTATAAGTCTTGTCCATCTGACATGTAGCTGTTTTGCTTTGGGTACGGTTGAGTAGGTCCATAGCAAGCTAACATAAAGTTGTACCAGATCTATCAGACGTAGATTATTCGCTCAAGTTAAGTCGAATTAAACTTACTTCATAAGCTTCAGAAGTCAGATATTCAGAGATTATCTGAACAACTTCTCGATTTTCACATTTTGCCGTTGAAGTTTTATAGCAATTATGTCCCAGAAATCTGTTAATAAGTGAATGTAGTTATGCGAAATCATAAGCCCCCATTGATACCTCTACTCATTGATTATATTTTAACAAATCATTACTCTATAGATGATGGCTTCATGGTTTGAGGAAACAGTTCACTGGTGAAACAATACTCATCAAGAATATTGGACAACAATTTCACCTACGCCACATAGAAAAATTCTTATCAACAAAGCAGAGTGAAGTCAAAAGAATGATTCTGTCGAGAGTAACAAAAATTCAGACTTCCTCATAGTTTTAAATAAAAGATTTTGAAAACTGGACTCAAAAACATTCTTAACTAGTACCTGGCAAAAGCGCTATATCAGACTAACAAAGATAACATGGTCGGATTTTATGTCTAATTAAGCTACAAAATTAGAGGAGATATATTTTTAGCTGTTCAGATTTGAGAAACTGCTGCCTAGAAAACTTTCTTTCTGGCGGGACTGTGTTGTACGAAGTTTAACCTACTGTAAGTTGAAGAGAGAAAAAAAGGAACAAGACAGACAATGAACACTTCGAACCCTTCGATTTGCATTTGCCCCCATCGCACTAATTTGACATCAAAGTAGACGCTGAATAATATCTTCACTACTCCATTTTTTTCCGATTTAAACCGAAGCTTCACAACCGGATCCAGTGCGCAAGTTTCAACGTCAGTGAATTTCCATACCTCTGACCCTCCTGCTTCAGGTTACTAGGCTGATTTACTCAATGATACTTGATCACATCTTGTTAGGCAAATGTTTCGGTAGTCAATTCAATGACTTGATACTCAACCATACCTCCTGATTGTGTCACAATAGTCACACCAGCCGAAATAATGCTGTTCTCATGTGTGCTTTTCAGTGCAGTGATTAAAATTAGTTGTCTCTTACATGGTTTCCTTACTTAAAGACAAAAACATGTTTCCCCCCCCCACAAGTGACATTTGCTTTAGAGTATGAAAGTGGTTTCCAATGGAAAGGTTTTTTCTTTGGTAGGAAGCGTTTTAACAGATATGCTCTCATGAGTAGTACAGAGGTATCAGTAGAAATTTTGAAACAGTTGCGATACTGAATGGAAGTGACCTATGTTTGTGATTTCTTGCCAGGACTACACAGTTATCATAATATAGTGAAAGCCCACAAATTGAGATAAAAATGATACTGCTTACAAACCATTCCGACAGACGACAACTGAGTAGCTAGAAAACCACCAAAAGTTTTTGCTACATAACAACAATATCATAGTACTAATAAGTAGTTTGGGAGATTTACTATTTTAGAACAGACCCGGATACAAAAAGTCTAAACAATGGACGAGTCTGAGCCAACGACAGAAGCAATAAGCCAGACTCGGTAAGAGCTCTATTACCGATGAGCTCAGAAGTTTAACATTTGGACTCAATTGCCTGCCCAACCCATTGTGTCAAATAAAATTCACCAAATGATCCAGGAGGTTGACTACTCAAACAGGGGATTTCAGACAGTTCGCACTGGAACCCCAAACTCCACCATTGAACAATGAGGTGGTGTCTGTGGATTCCAGCTTGAACTGTTTGAGAAATCCTGACAGAGCGGTCATTCTGTTAGAATATTTGGTGGATTTCATGTCACAGAAGATTAACTGGGTACTTGAGTCGGAGTGTGAAATATTTAAGCTCCTGACGTGGTTTTGTTGTTCAGGTGGTAGAACTGTTGCCGCATTTGAGTTTGTCGTTTGTGTCACTGATTCGAATCCATCCAAAAACGAGGTTTTTACACGGTTGAGTATTGTCTAAATTGTCCTACCTGCCATGTTACTTATCGACAAATGAATTAACGGGGATGTGATACAGTGACAGAGTTCTATACGTTATCGGTTTTCAGTTAGTTTTAAAAATGCGACAGACTTGGTGCATGAATTGTACCAGAGTTCGGCGGCCGAATCGTCATTTCTATGTCATTTTTCAACTTGGACAATGTTAAGATAATCTTTGTTTGAAGACTATGCCTAATTTCGTATACTTTTATTGTGAGTATACATTTTATGTCCTATTTGCAATTCATGTCTGCAAGCTACTATCAACTACGGATATTGAAGTTCGATTTGGCTGGTTAGTATAGACGTCTATTGTATCGTCCATTACAGATTAAACAGCACAGATCAAAAAAGTTAGGGGGTAATGCGCAGAAGAACTAAATTAACATAGCCAGTGTCTTGTAGTTGAAAGGATAGTGCAACATCCAGTAACGGAATTGGAAATACAGTACGTTTTAAATGAACTTGTACATCTAACATATCGTGACGTAGTATGAAAACCTCTGTTGATGGAATCACACATATAGTGTTGACTATGGTATGTAAAACAACAAGTCACTTAGGGTGATCGTGTGTATAACATCACCATCGACGTTCCTGATGAGCGCGTGCAATACTGGGGTGACTTACGAATTTAGAACTTTTAGCTGTATCCAACTGTGACAAAATGCCTATGGTTATATAAGCATGGTTTCCTCACAATCAACAATTGGTTCTGTCGTAGTACACGATGTCCGTCTCAGAACGACCTGCCATAGTGACCGAAGCCAATGTACGCCGTTTATTACACACACCAAGGGTCGCTTGCGCTGAACCACTTGTGGATCCACTCACCGACCACGTATCTACCATAAATCCAAAGCAATAACACCATGAGGCATGTGAACTGCAGGGTTTGCGGCTTAGTCGATTAATATCAGTTAGCCATAAGGTAAGTTAACATGGAAATGAAACCTTTATCTCTGGGAAACAAACATAGGAGAATAACAATGGGAAGAGGGACATTGAAAATATTGGAAAAGAGGTAGTTAAAAACAGGAGTACATATCCGTATTGTACTCATCCGTACTGTCTGGTTCAAAGCTAAGTCCTTCAAATATCTAAAATCGAGATACTTACTTGGATCACATCTTGACATCGCAGCTTCTGGCCACCAGAACATCGCCTACTTGGTTTCAATTGCCCGTGTAGTAGCCGCTTCCGTATCCATTCGTCTCCCATCCTACAAAGCTGATTAGGCAACAGCAAGACCTCATTCTTCTCCCTATTTGCCGTTGAAGTACTTCAGTGTTTGGGGGCATGTGAGGTTACTGAATACCCGAGATGCAGCGTAAAATGTGCACCTAGAAGTGGCTCAGAGACTGCATATCTCACCGATACTGCTTACGGTTTTCACAGTCGCACAACAGCGTAGACGACACCGTTGAGCGGCAGAAAAGCGGAATCTCCCATACACGTCTTCCAAGATGTCAGAAAGCATCATTTAGCACATCCGCTCGTAACTCGTGATCCACGGACAATTGTGCGGACAGGTGAGACTATCCACAATGTCACTCTTGATATTGATTTCATGTGTATTCACAGTATCTCCGCCCGGTTAAAGCTAAACTGAAGAGAATACCTTGTTTATATTCCAACCAAATGTTGAAAACGCTGTCGCGGTAAGTGGTTTTGTAAAATACAGGCCGGTTATCTTTACTCTAATTGTTCGTTGCACTCGTGAATTAACATTAGAGTGACGTAGAGACATTGGGGACAGCGTTCTTCTGAAGTAAAGGTTCCAGCAAAAATCCTGTAAAAGGAGACGACACAGACAAGCATGAGCCAGAAGCCCAATAAACCATGCACTCGACGTACACAAACAATAACTAAAACGTTGCCAAAAACACAGCAGCACGCTCTGTTACACATCTCAAATTCAATCCGTGCTCGTTTGCTGCTTTCGGGCGCAAGTTGCAGTACTTAGTTGTTGAAGTTCCTCTTCGCTGCACGCAAGTAACACAATATCATCTGCGAACAACAACATGTGCGTTATCAAATTACATAGCCAAGTGGGAGTACCGATACCTCAAATACTCAGCAAACAGCCAGTCGTGTGGTTTCCAACTTCAACACTGTACCAAGATTTCTGAGGAACAGTTGTTAGCATTACGACCATCTATAAGCTAAATAGGATTAAGGCTAGGATACAACCATACCCCACGCCAATAACAATTTCAGAATCAACAGAGGTCCACACACACGACTGCACATTCGACTTCATACCCACATGGGTACAACTAAGTTACAACTAAAGTACAACTAAACTGATGAATTCACCTGAACATCAAAACTTACCAAACACAATCCACAATGCCTCATGTTTCAGGAAACCAAACGTCTTGGTGAAATCCACGAACGGGGCGTTCGAAGGCTGGTTGCGTTCACCATACCTCTCGTGGATCTGTCGAGCAACGAACACGTTATCGAGTGTACTACGATCAACCCGAAATCCACACAGCTGTTATGAGTACATTTGTCTCCAAATCTACCGGGTTGAGTCTGTTTGGTGGGGATCTTGTTAGTGCAGCTCAGTAGACTGAAGCCCTGATCGCTGTCGATGCACTGCTTGCTACCCTTAACTTTAAAGAAAAATAGAATCGGGGCATCCGTGATCTCTTAAGGGGCAGCGGGAGAAGTCCATAAGACTGTCATCCTTGATGATCACCTATCACCCTTTGGTGAATGCGTGTGGTAAGGCAATCCCACCACTTAACATCAATGTTTGCGCTTCACGTGTCCAAGCAACAGCTTTTTTAAAGCAATATTCCCGATTTTTATTTGATTGTATACAACCAGGATACAAACTATATAAAAGACCTATGAAGCATCCTCGTAATAAACGTATATGCACATTTACAGTTTTCAAACAAAGATTAACTGGGATGTGTTCACATTAGGAGTGATAAAATTGACATTAGAGTAAACAACTCTTTGAGAAACCGCATCATATGTAGCTGTCGCAACTTTAATTAAGTGAGGACACTCCATACCAGGCTGTATATATTTTAACTCATACCTTGTTTGTTCAAACAACTTTTATAATCACTTCCTACCCATTATCAAGGGTCTGATCCATCTTTTGATTACTTTTCACTAAGTAATAGAATTCACGATATCAACTATTGTTGAATATTCGTGCAAATAATGAGCTTCCTCGGGTGATAGCCATTCTACCACTGTTTACGGGCTGCGGAATCAACACGAAGCAGAAGAATGATACTGAGATGACTTCACACAAGTGTTCAGCATTACTCTCAAATGGCCGTCGTTGAGTGTTTATATAAACTAAATCCCCGAACCTACACTACTGATTCAAACCATGATCAATTGGTTCAATGAAGACAGCAACTTCAACCTAACTGAAAAGTCCTGATCACGGGGTTATCGATTGGATAGAACAGAGTGATTCTGTTCATTCCCCTCTCGAAATGATCGGGCAAGCTGAACACTATTCATAGAAGATTGTGGTTGAGCGTTTGAATTTGATTATTCGGTCATGCCTATTGTGAGGTTGCTGGCGTTATGGTTAATACGCTAGTCTCACAAGCACGAGGGTCAGAGTGTAAACTTCGATCCGGACGAGGATATGCACTACTGATGAGCTATAATAAGAGCGAAACTTGAGTCTATACCTTTTTCCATACTGGTTTCTCTTTTAGGCATAAGAATTTATCTTTCGTGCAAAAGCCTTTCGTTTTAGTGCAGTAGAATTTCTCCATTGTATTTTCAGGCTGTGGAAATGGCTTATGATTGGTCTAATGGACTCATAGTTTGCGGCCTTTCTGATTGCGACTGCACGCATTGGCTGCTGCACTAGAACAATGTCCAAGGGAACACTTGAATTGTGAAGGCCGTCATGTGGTCCAATCAGGGTATAGAGTCCAGCCCAGATGGGACAGAGAGCACAAGCCAATGATTGGTCCACATGACGGCCTTCACAATTCAAGTGTTCCCTTGGACATTGTCCTAGTGCAGCAGCCAATGCGTGCAGTCGCAATCAGAAAGACCGCAAACTATGAGTCCATTAGACCAATCATTAGCCATTTCCACAGCCTGAAAATACAATGGAGAAATTCTACTGCACTAAAACGAAAGGCTTTTGCACGAAAGGTAAATTCTTATGCCTAAAAAAGAAACCAGTATGGAAAAAGGTATAGTGCTTCCTTTCGAAGTGGGTTAGCCGAAGGCTTATCTGAATGCGAAGGCTGCGATCAAGTGTGGGTGATGTTCAATTTTGAAATAAGTCCGTCGGGCCCTATATGGAGCAGTGACTGATTGGCTAACACATTTCCGTCAGAGATACCTGGAAGGGAATCTGGATCCCGATAGAAACTGTTTGTACCAAGGGGGGGACTCTGTTTCACAACCTGTCTGTAAATAGGATGCCTGAATTGTCTGTTTGTTTGTGAAAGCTGCAATCGAGGATAAATGTTATTTGCACCAAATCCTGCAAGGGATAGAAAATCAAGTGAGTGTGGACCAAGGGCTGAAGTAAGCCGTAAGTGTAAAACTGACGTGGATGTTATCTAGAGAAGGTCGCGTTTGCGTGAAGTCAAAAACACAGCTGAAAAGATATAGATGTACTCAAACTCGACCACTTTGGACACACCACGGGAATAACTGGTAGCTTTCTTACATACAACGTAAGGAAGATTACACACCAAGGCTGTACATACTTTTTGTGTATGTACTGTTTGTCATTCAACTTCTGAACTACGCGAGAAAGAGTAGCATTATCTCAAAGCTAGGATACAATGATTGACAACATTACGGTCTAGAGTCGGTACGTTTGATAGCTTCTGTATGTCTTCTGTTTGGAAATGTCACCAAAACCTGTGAATTGAAACGGTAGTGCAAACTAAAAACATTGATACACTCGTGATCAATTCTGTGCCACTACCGAGACAATGTTAAGCTTCAACTTTTTTCATAGCGATCATTTACGGCAAGATAAGAACAGTTTAGGTTGTGTTAATGGGACGGTCTAATGAAACATAATGGTTAAAGAAAGTAGCAGCATCCACATTACTTAATGGTTGCCGGTTTAAGATTTGTTCCCAAATTTTTTCCCTGTAAACCACTCTGATCCCTATCATCCAGTTAGTCATTCAACTATGTGTATTTAGATGTGTTGTTTTTGCTTAAACACGAAAATATGTTGGTGACAGACTTGATGCATGTGCTCACCTTCTGTAAGTGTGTGTGTGTGTGTATGTGTGCGTGTGTGGTTGGTTGCCTATTCATCTGCCTGTAAATGAACTTCGGAATCGGTGTCCTCATCCAGCCTAGGTAAGACCGGGGACCACACAAGTGAAGGCATTCGGATTGTTTATCCGAACCACGTGACAGGTAAGATTGTGAGTATGCGTGTTTATGCATGCATGTGAAGATAGTGATCACACTTCTTTCTTGCGACTGTCCTGTGGAACACATTTGACCAAGAGAAGGTAAAGAACATATATCTTCACCCCTTTGCATACATAGGCCACAAGAACGTCAACACCGGTTCCACGTCCAGAGATAATTCGTACTGATAACAATCACACATGAGTGTTAGTTAGCTGTGTGATTCCAGTCCATCCTGAAGTCCCATACTTCCACTGAGTCAACCTACATGCTAAGTAACTCTATGAATAACGTTAACTATTTGCTTTTTAGCGAAAAGACTCGGGATCCACACAAGTTGCCAAGATGAGATATAATGTATTGGATAAGTGAGGCACACGATTCAATATTGCGAATCGTGCGCTAAGTACTGCAATCTTAGGTCAGCTTCTTGTTAGTGAAAGTTTATTAAAAAGTTACGCGTGGTTGTGTCATACGTATACTGGATAACTCATATACGAATAGAATATTTTGATGAATTCTTGAATAGTCGCTACATGAATGTATGAGATATCACATTTTGAAATATCCATTTACTGAAGGAATTTTTGTGATGATGGATGCATGAAACTTTGTTACTGAGTATGGTGGGACATTGTGATATTTTGGAGAAAGGATGACGCAAGAAGGGAGAAAAGCAGAGGTGCATCTAAGTATTTATTGAGTGGCATATTAACCTTCTTTGATTAGACTATAGTTTCCATTCTCTGCGAGTTGCAAATAACTACATAAACAACGGTCTCATCGTCTTTGAATGCTACAATGTCGGATTTAAGAAGTGGGTTTGCTGTGGAGATATCGGGTTTTTGGAATAGCTGACCTACTTTCTCTCTCAATCTACCAATTATTAATACTGCTACAATACTGTGTCGTCCACATCTGTTAGAATTAGTAGGACAAGATTAATGAAGTATGTGAGACAAACTTCCCTGACTGGTACCAGATCGATACTTTAATTTCTTCTTTCAGTTCGAGAGACAGCGTGAACGATGGAATTCCGTGTACAAAAACTCAGCTAAAAAATCCATTGATCTAATTTATAGCCTGAACATGATCCTGGCTGAGTTCCCTAATCAATTGTGCTACCTGGCTGTTGTTGGAGAACGCCGCAAACAGGCATCATTTTGTGTATTGTAAAGGGTCTCACGCCATGCCAATTTTGTCTCTTGTTTGCATACAATGATCTTCCTGGCTGCTACTATCAGTGTGTGTCAGTGTAGTAGTCGATGAGGGATCGCGTAGAACCCAATATAGAGCCGAATTTTATGATGGCAGTTGTTTTTCGATGCGAGACTTTTACTTCGATGTCCATAGGATTGTAGATGAAGAATCCGAAGCCGTCGGAATCGTCGTCGGAATGAGAGACAACGTTGGACGTGTCTATTACAGCTACAGCCACCTCTTAGTGTTCATCTTCACCGCTCGACCAAAGGGTATGTGTCTTTTTAGTGACGGCTATGAGGCATAGTTGATGGATCAATCTCGATGACTTTCGTTTCTCCTATGGAGTTTTAGAGCCACCGCCATAAACTTAGGTAACATTTTTCATAAGCCGACAATTAGGGTTACTGACAAGATTCTCCTCTAGGTGAACTGTATACCTAGAACTTTTAGTGTTTTTGCAGGGGAAGCAAATTCTACGGTTGTTCTACCTACTCCCAAGGGTCATTCGTCAAGAACAGCGATTAATCCTTTTCTTACTGCTTTTATATGAATGCAGTGGATCCTCAGGCGATTTATAGTCAAGTCAATTTCAAGCAAACTATTCCACCGATGTTCCGGTCCGATTGCCATGGTGTTTTTTGAGGAAACTGACAGTAGGATATCGTCTTCATATGTCAGATAGTCCAGTTGGCCGCCCCATGTATCTAGGGTCAATTCAAAATCAAAAGAGGAGGACAGAATTACATCCGAGACCAGTGTAAACGGTAGATGATACAGCGGCTTCTTAACAAACATCTCTTTTTGGGGAAAACTCACGGTTTTCAGAGCAACATTTATCAGAATAGTAAATTAAACACAGAAGATAAACTGTAGGTGGTGGCTGTTGTTAAAAAATCATGCGACATTTGGTCGATTGCCATAGATAAATGAATTTTTATGAGCAAACAGTCGCTGTGTCTTGTGTGAGACTGTCGACGCAAACTTTGAAGAATGGTCATCATCTCGAATGTTCCATTTAGCTGTAGCAAGCCAAACTGTTGCAGGCTCGAGTGGGAAACAAGGGATCAACAGTTGAGCGGGATCTTATGAAACCACCCTGTGATAATCAAACAAATAAACATCGAACGGATGTCAAATGGAGTCCAATGAGTGGAGATGTACTTTACTAATAATATGCGAGCAGTGTTCAGCTGTGGAGAAAGTTGTTCAGTACTCGGTAGTAAATTAAAAAACGCTGCTAGTGACTTAGCTCGCAAATGGGGCACGTCGGTGGGTGTGAGACGGTCGGGTCCGGGCGAGGATCCTTCCAGGGAGCGGGCTGCCTAGGTGACTTCGGCTTCGGAGACTGATGAGACGAGGCTGCGCTCACACGGAGTTGCATCTAGTGATGGACTGTTGTCACAAACCTCCGCACCATCAAACGCCGTACTCCAGTGATCCTCAAATCCGAGAGAATTTCGTCCATGATCAGTAAAGGCATTTCTGCATCGACCATCAAATATCGCCACTGCTGCGTCTCTCTTTCTTCATTTGTAAAGGTTTTGCATATTTCAACCTTGGACTATTCGTATGTAGCGGCTATTTTTGATCCTTTTGATGTTATGGCGCTGTCGTCTTGATGTTCTTCATTTGGCAGAAGCAACTGTTCGTGGATTTGTTTAATGGTCCCCCACATAATAGGAACAAGTTAATCTTCATTCAAGAATGTTCCAAAGAGCGCGAACAATAGCCGAACTGAGTCACTTTCGGAACATTCTTGGAGATGATCTTCAACGCTTTAATATGTATAACCTGATGAGATTAGTTTCCAAAACGTATCTAACCCACGATGAGCCCGTCAGCCTTTGTGTTCAAAACCATAGTCAGTGAAGTTTTTAAAGCAGTACTACAGGGTGTTGTAATCAGTAACATCATGGGAAGAACGATATCCATGAGTACTTTAGCAGAGTACGTGGATGTCCAACATAACACTCCCCGGTGACTCCCAATAAAACTTGACGGTAGGCAGATGGCACAAACGGTTTCGTAACATTCCTCCGGGTGTTTTGCTGTTTATGTCATCATAAGCCACTCTGGGAAGTAAAGCGTCGGAAGCTGAGTGCTTTGTGTAACGATACTATGTGACTTGCCGGAGTTCTGGCGTGTGCTGGTGAATGTTTATGTAAGCCTGGACGCGTCGTAAACTCTCTGTAACATTGAGGGTAGGCCTGATAAACGGACTGGTTGGAGTAGGTATTTATATTGACGAGGATAGTACATCGATTGTAGTCGTCAAACCGCCGACAAGGTTACCGTCCAAAGATTCTCAGACGGGAGCCATAAGAGGATGGGAATGCACCTTCCCCGTAGGTCGTTCACAGGCTCTAATCCATGGCTGTCTATCTGTCGTCATATTATTTTGGTCATATTTGGTTACTTAGAAAGAAGGGACCTTGGAATATGGCAATTAGTGGGGAATGTATGGGGAATTGGGTGCAACAGGGTTGTCAGTATGCTAACTGTTAAGCAGCCTGAACAGTTTAGCTGATGTTGAAAAGCACCTGAATCAAACAGGAAACCTGCGTAACAGAAATGGTGTTCTGATAAAAGGGATTAGTCGATGATCATCGGATTAGCTATGAGGCTATCACAGCATGTCGTATAAGTCGGTATGAATGCGCCAACCGGAAAGACCCTCCAGTAAACATGACTCACATTTGCTCGCAACTTTCGCATTCAGATACATTTTTCAGACAACCACTTTCGAAGAGAAGCAATAGACTCAAGTTTCGCTGTCGTAAGAACTCGTCAGTAGTGCATATCCTTGCCACTGCCGGGACTAGAACTCCGGATACGCTTTCATTACGCAACGGTAATGAACACGGCATTTACCTCATAACAGTGTGACCGGAGTCCTAGCCACACCCGTGGCAAATATATGCACTACTGGCGAGCTCTAGCAAGAGCGAACCTCGAGTAGTAGAGGATATTGATTCTCGTATAGATTGAACATCACTCACATCCATTGCTTTTGTTTGAAACAGACTATCTGGAAAGTCTACCTGAATGCGAAATTTGCGATCAAATTTGAACGATGTTCAACTTAAAGTCCACCAAATCACCGACTACTCATCATTTAGACTCTAAGTCTTTGACAAAATTGAATATAGTAGATAATACCAAATAGTCAAATATGTGCCCAAGTAATGTCAGAAAGTTAATCAGGCAAATCGTAAACAATATCGGACGAAATACAGGGAAATAAATCCCAGTGTAACAATGGTCGAGTACCATCCATGTAAGTGATATGCACAACATACATGATTCACACATATACGGATAGAGCTTGGGAAGTATAACAAAACCGCAGACACCAGTCGTGAAAGACATGTTGTATTTGTGGTAAAGTCACATATGTTTTAAAGTAAACCCAACCTAAGATGAGAAAAAAATGAAAGCGAAGCTTTCGGAATAAACCACATGTGAAACATTGAGCAAAATCAGCACAGAACCTACCAAAACAAGGTTTCGGATGGTGCAAGAATAACAGCTCAGAGTGCCCCGAAGTTTGACAGAACAGCAGTTCTGTGATTATCCGGAACTCTTCGTTCATTGAAATACCTCGGAGAAGATCGTCCATTTGGTTCACGTAGTGCTGTATTTTGTATATCATTATTTCATACGAACGTGTGACTAATTTTGGACACGGAGTCAAAGTTCCAAGTGGTAGCTTAGGGGAGTTATAAGTAATTTATTGATAATCTATCAAATGACGCTTCAGAGCTATGGTGCAAAAGATAGGAAATCGTGGGAAAATAGAAATACGAGATTCAGTCAATCATACTAGTCGGTAGTTTTATGTTATGATACGTCCGAAAACCTGCCAAGAGATTATCGTTGTGGTTCTTGTCAGAACGATAGACGAGAAAGTTATCCACTAAAGTACGATGCCACAGGCATGTGAATAACTTACCTTGGGTGGTGCACCTCCGGACAATAACTTACACCTAGTTGGTTGGTTTCTGTGGCGTGTTTCAAGCAGACGAGATCCAATTGGGCCATAACAGCTGTCGACCCCTTTAATTCTGAGAAACAGTCTCTCTCAACCACTTTGAGGAGTAATGGTTAGTGTCCACTAGTTTGCGGATCAAACACAATTGACTGTCCAACAAGGCGTAACTGCTAAAAACAGCAGATCGCTGTTTGGACTAAATCATGAGAACGACAAAGTAGCGAGCAAGACATGTTTTCTGTGTCTGACCATCAGGCTAATTACAACACAATAAATATGGAACAGTAACTAGGGTGAATCAGTAGAAGTTATGGACGGTGTGTTTGTTATCAATTATGCCATCGCTGTCCCAAATCGTGGGCTTGATTGATTGTGGACCAGGATTAGGTATAAGAAAGGTATAAGAAACTATAGAACGGTCCGGAAAACGCTCTGAACTGAGTAGATGACTGCAACCAGCTCACTGATAGAATTAGTCTGACACAGCTACTAGACCAAGTTAATCTTAGTTCAAATTTACTGTTAGCAAGAACAGCCTTCGTTGAATTTACAGATTCTGTACATACAGTTTTTCATAATTTTCCGGATATACTTAAAATTTGGTGATCTGGACCTAACCCAACGTTGTCACTGTATCAGAAGACCCCACCTGCGAGGATACGTTTGCTCCCTTCATTAATTGTATTGCGAATAATTAACGGGTTGCTTCGTTAACGAAGCTACTCGCTTGCTTGCTAAGCTGCGTTGGGAGTGATAATGTAAGTGTTTGATCCGCAGTAATAGTGAGAACTCCGCAGACTACTGCCTTGGCCTACAACATGAAGGTTTGATGCAAAATGTGCAATCTCAAAATAATGGGCGTAAACATGGTTGTAATTAATCGCAGAACGCAGTTCGGAGCTTGATGTAAGGGGCGCACTTAAAGTAGGCCTATAGTCATGAGAATAAGAAAGTAGCAAGTGAGACCTGTCTTGTATACTTGATCATCGGGTCAATTACAACACAAGAAATATTAAAACATTAACTAGGATGAGTTAGGAAAACGGTTACTGGAAGTTATGGACAATGTGACTGATAACCAGTAGACTGTCCGTAACCTCTATTGACCGTTTTGCAGACCGAACTTAGTTGCTGTTTTCGTATTTATTTGATTGTGATTAGCCTGATGATCGAACACAGAAAATAAGTATTTTTCACTACTTTCTCGTTTTCATGATCTTAGTGGGTATTTTCGGGCAAATCAAATCATCCAAGCCTACATTCACTCGGAAGAGAATAGGTAAGAAACAGCTGAATCATTTTCGCACGTTCGTTCCGTGTGACCAGTGGAGAAATATATTTTTTAGCATACATATTGAACGGACACAGTATTCATGGTCGCCAAGTCTCAGAACACATGATCAGGTATACAACAGTCGAACAATAAAAAGCTGGTCCTTTCCAATGCATTCTGAACAAATCAACCATTTTCAACACACATCCAATGGGAGTATTGATAGTCTAGTACCTAAAAATCTAGTCATATGCAACCAATAACCAGAAGTGAGTGCTCACACTGTGGGCTGGTTTACTTCACAAACTGTGGTTGATGAGACTCATGTGTAAGATTTCGTGCTGCTACATTAACGTCCGCGGTAGGTGGTAAAAACCCTCAAGATCTCTAACTGTACGAAATCTACAAATCCGTCCTCTTGAAATTTCTTAGGGTAGCCGGAGTTTTGTAATCAGTTAGTCAACATTGAAGTTATTCCAGCTTCCGCATTCTTATGGTAGGTCACACTACTGTTCACTCACTTTCAGTATATGCAGTTTACAATTAGTTACACATCCCTGGGTAAGTAATTCAACATGTCAACGCCCTCACGTAGTCCAAATATGGTGTGGCACAATCTG
>JTDE01000208.1:145154-217548 GCA_014338405.1 Paragonimus skrjabini miyazakii | reverse complement strand
CGGTAGTGGCACAGAATTGATCACGAGTGTATCAATGTTTTTAGTTTGCACTACCGTTTCAATTCACAGGTTTTGGTGACATTTCCAAACAGAAGTATATGCAGTTTACAATTAGTTACACATCCCTGGGTAAGTAATTCAACATGTCAACGCCCTCACGTAGTCCAAATATGGTGTGGCACAATCTGAAGACGAAAGCTCTTATTCCTATAACTGAATTTTGAACAAAAATAAGTTTTTAAAATTGTAGTGTAAGTGTCTTGAGAGCTCACTACTCAATTACTGCAGTGACGTGGACAGACAACCCGTTCGGGTTATACTATTTGTCAGTTGTTGTCTCTATCTAAGCACGCCTCACTGAAGATTGCACTCAATAGGGTTGTGTGATCTGAACTCAGTAGGTATTATATTCAGCAAAATACTCATATTTCCTGGTTTTCCACAGTTTCGATTCTGACAACCAGAGGATTACGTAACAGTCCAGCCTTCAACCAACAAAACTCGGCGTGTCAGTTTGATATACATCATTATTTTATAATGGGTACCTGCTAGAGAATGGAACTAGCCATCACTTGCAGTTAGATTAAGCTTTTCCTTCACTGTCACACATACTGGTTTGTTCTACGAACGATTTGTGAACTACGCTGCAATCCTGCTTTATGTCGATTGGTCGCGAGTTGTTGGGATATCCAGTCTGTCGTAACCTCGAGCTTTCGTTTAACAAAAAGAACAGCATTTTCTCCCGTTCCTCCGTGGTGAAGTGAGTGAGTTGTTTGTCGACTCCTTATTTTCACGGAAGCTGTCTCAAGAAACTGATCTTCCATCCTTCACACCAGCTACATGCCACTTTGTCCGTTCCCTAGATGTAGTTGTTTATACTCCAAGTAAGTTTTTCACAAGCTAAGATCCAATGAATTTAGGCAAAACAATTTAACTTTATCCCTACTTTTTAGCCTCATTATTCAGTAATCGAAACAACCAACCGTTGATTTATTCTTATCAGACATCGGCGGTAGTGGCGTTGTTATAGACATTGATGAGCAAACTAATGTGAAATAATAACTCGGTACACTTGCGCACTGATGGAAATCAATCGAGGTAAAACGCAGCATAGTTTTATATTGAATCACCGATTATCCTAGCCAGAAATACACTGACAATAAGCGTTAATACTTTTCAAATTGACCGAGACTTGGTACTTTGATTTCAGTTGGGGTTTGTCAAGAATTGTTTGCGTCCCGGTGGACAAGTTAATGTTTTTGTGTCCCAGTGGTTGCCCTTAATTGCACTAACGTACATGGTGTCACCAGAGTAACAAAAATGTCCCATTTCACTTTGAGGAGTTATCTGGTTGAGATGTTACACCTTACGTAAACTGGCGGATGAAATAAATGTCAACCTGGTGAAATTCGCCTGTCCCATTATTGCGCTGCATAATACCATTGAATAAAGTATGGCGGAGTGTCTGTCGAGTTACATCTGCGGCGTGGACCGCAACAAATAGGCAAGCTTAAGTATTCCCTCATTGACGGTTACCTTAATAGATCACAGCAACGTGGGTGAATTGCGAGAAAATCTGTAACTAACTGAAGCTGGTGGCTAGTTCGATTATTTAGCAGGCACTTACCATACACTGTTGATGTGTACAAAACTGGCACACGGAGCTCTGTTGGTTAAAAGCTTGACAGTTCACTTGCACACTTGAACAAAAAGACGAACATAGTCAATATAAATTTTTTCCTCATACTACTACCTGGTTGGTCCACGTATAGTGAACAGTGACATGAACGAATAAAGATTAGATGTAGGAACAGATGAGAAACAATGACTTGATGAGTAACTGGCATGCATCATTGATCACATGGACGATCGACACCAAAAGGCAATCAACAACGAATTTCTTTATTCAGGCCAACCGAGTGAATGCATAACATACTGAACTGATCGTGCTATAGTTAGTAGATTTACACAAACTAAAACTTAAAGAGTTGTGAATTCCCGAGACGAATTTTAATGGCGATTAGAACAGTGACGAACGTCGTATTTATGGGGCGTGGAGCTTGGCTCACAAAAGTCTTCTTGCAGAAGAACTCAACAGAAAGTACAATATAGGATAAGGTGAAACTACTTACATCTGGTGGATAGTTCAATACTTCTGCAGATGCCTCATAAAATGTTGATGAAACAAGGCGGATACATGGTGTGCATCTATTAGTCAGTGTCCGTTGATGTTTGGTTGGCTGGTTCGTTGTGAGAGAACTGTTGACATATTTTCATGTTTTGTCAACCATCCTGCTGCCCATCCTTATCTCAGTCAGACATACCACTGGAATGCAGCTGACGAAAGCTAGTCTGGCCCCAGTAGTAGTGTTCTGTTAGCACGGTAGTCATCAGGTCCTTACATCACTCACGTGAAGCGCCTTTCTTTACCTCTCACATCTAGGCCAACTACAGTCGGAGTGGACCTAAACTGCTTTCATACCTACCTCGGGTATTAGTTGCCCAGGGTTGGAGTCCGCACTCGATCGAATAATTCGAGTGTTTCAGACCTACGTTCAACTGCCGCGGCCTTCGTCGGACTGTTATTTGTACAGCCACTAGTTATCACCCGTGAAAGGGCTTGCCCGACTTATCTGACCGTTCAGACGACAACAGCGACCGAATCCTATGCCAGTCCAAGTGGATCGCTCATGTACACGCGGACAAGTAACCAGTTTATCAGGGCTGTTGTCTGTGTAGTACGACCATATCCACGCGCTCAGTGTTCACCGCCCACGTGTGACCTTTCACATTCATCATTTTGGGGCCTGGACACAAGCGAACTAGCCTCGTTTATTGCCTGCACTTGGCGGACCCGTATCTTCTAACTTCTTACAAGTTAACCAATTCTTGTGTTTCTCAGGTTATCATGTGCATATTATTCGTGCTACCGCGTACGCCATTGAAACCCAAATAACCTACTTGGATCATCGTAAAATAACATCGCAACGCGCGAACGTGGTCACTAGATGGCGAGTGAGTGTACCATATTTCGACTTGCCATTTGCTGCACTTTCCAATAATAAGCCGTAAATTTCATGATGTAGACAGGGATAAATTTATTTTATCGGTCCTTATGCAAAAGTGCGATCATTGTTACCCTAATTAGTCCAGAGAGTTACAGAACACTTGTCGTACGCGGCCTCTTTTCCAGTGTCTTGTACAATGCTGAGTTATGCATATTGTTGATTCTGGCCATTATCAATGGAAGTTGTGTTCGGATCACTCCAACTGAAACTGACAATTGGATGGCAAAATAGTAGCCGGAGGATCGTACCACGTAACCGCCAAACCCCGCGCATCGACGTTACCGCTCGACTAACCACTCACCGGCAGCTATGTGCACAATGCCAATCTCAACTGATCCCCATACCTATACCCCATTGGTCAAATTATCGTACTGTAGGTCCTATACATATATCCCCCTGTAGTGATTACATTACTTACTGGCCGAACGTTTCTTGCATTATTACACTTAACCAACTCTGCATCGACTCTACGAACTTCCCCTTGAACTCGCTCTTTGTTTGTTTTGTACCGCCGCACTGAACTGTTTACGCTACCGTGTTATTGACTGATATTTGCTGACGATTCAATTCCGTGCTCAAAGTTCACTTGGTTGTAAGTTGTATAATTTGCTAACCATCACTTATTTATGTACAGAACCAGTTTTATCCGAGTAAACCTTCAACATTCCGTCTTGTTCTGCCCTGAATCAAGAGGTTTACAACCGCCCCGATAGACTGCGTATAGCCGTGAATCCTGACAGACTCTTTACATATAGTGCCTAATTTTTGCCACCACAGAAACAGAGACTTTAACCAGGTCACACTCTTCTCACTTCGCTGGCTTAGCGTTGGTGGCTGCTTTTCACCATTTTTCTCTGTAAAGCAACCAGACCAACTGTATGTCTCGCATATTACATATTGCAATCGCTATCGTAATTTTGGTGATTGAGTGTTGAGACGGATGCCATGGCCACCAACTACCTGTAGTTTGCCGCAACATTTTGTCGCCTCATAAAGTGGACACCCATAATAGAAGAAAAGTAAATTACTCGTACTAAGTAGTGGACACTGTTGATCTTGGGTACTGAGTGCATCTCACTTAACTGAGCGATGTTCAAATCCGCACCAAAGTATGATGTTGTGGCTTGACCAAAAGTTAGAAAAGGGATACCTAAAAGTGTGAATTGTAGAACGAAACACAATGATCAAAACGGCCAGATACAAGTATTAGTTTATGCACCACAGTCGACGGCCGCCTGTCACTCTTCGGTAATGGGAATATTGTTTGGAGAACATTGAATTATAATGTAGGAGCGGGTATGGTTAGAATCACCACGGTATAAGTAAACCGGAACCAAGTCTGTCGAGATCAACAGTAGGTATGCTACGACTCTCGCACTACCAATATATACTATGAATCAGACTTGTAACCTGCTTCAATAAGCAGGTCGGAGGCTTGACAGTAAACGTCCATTTATCCACTCATTCATTCATTCACAACAGCCATCGGCTTCAACAGGAGGTAATGTCACTCGGGCCGTAGTTCACCTCAACGGTGATGTAAAATAAACTATAGGAGAAAGACGTTAGTAATGTGGTTAAAAACCGATGTACCAGGATCAAGCGGAAGAACTAGAAATGATACGAACGCAGCTATGTCATTGACAGAGGCACATTGCCACTTGAGGCAGTGTTTCTAACCATCGACTAAAGTGATCAAGAGGACTCCAGCCAAGCAGGCGACACTTACCTACTTTACCCAGTGGAGCAATCAAGTTCTTTATATTTCGTGACCACTACTTTGCTCGACCACCACGTAGTTACACCCAACTGTTGATAGTATGAATATATTATGCCCGGTACGGTAGACGATTAGATGGCATATGGAGTACGCGATCGTAAACTGTGCAACGTGAGTAGTTGACCAGTTGATCGCTCAACCACTGAGATTCGAGACAGTAGCAGGCGAGCGGCTGTATTGCTCACGCGATCATTCCACTCGATGTGGGTTAAGTTGCAGAGACAACAAGAACGAAACATAAAAAGTCTGTTTACAAGCCACGTTTCTGAGCCACAGAGCAAAATGGAACGCGTGCAAACATTACATACCCTCCCTTTCTACAATAATCGAACTAATTTCGATGCCACAGGTGGGGCAGTTTGGTGCAGGCAACTTGTGCATTTGCTATCTTCATAGATATCTCATTAACAATATCACAAATTGACGGGATAGCGTTACCAAGTATCTGAAAGTGTCCGCAGTTACAAACAAGTCATTTACAGTAAAGTGGGAGATTCTCCGTTCTGAAAAGTAGACTTACTCTTACTAGCCACTACTCACGAGTTACCTCTTCAATTTCTCAAACCGTATACAGGAGATTTGTCAGCTCTGATATCAACTTGTCTCTGCTATCCTTGAAAAGAGAAGAAGAGAGGAGATCTGGTCCAGTAGCCTTGCTACGCTTCAGAAACTTATGCTCCAGGGCCAGTTCTGCTTCCGACGGAGGGCAGTCAAAAGTGTAGTAACTGACCATTCGCCTCTCGTCGTCTACATGGTCTGGTTTTGGACAGTTAGGCTGTTCCTAAAAGTTACAGACTTGTGATAAGTGGGTCGCCTTTTCAGATCTGGTCTCGCTTACACCCACTCAACAAAAATTGCTTTCTTTTAATCTCTTCTGAATGTCCAACCAAGTGCTGCTCACGGTCTTTGCACAAGCTTTTAGTCAGCTTAGGTTTAGGTTCTAACCGGCCGTCATCGTATTCAGAGCCTAGTGAAATCGGACAACGCGTGTTCGTGAGGCTCATCGATGTGACAGAAATCAAGTTCCGTCGCAAATGCACAGTGCCTTTGGAGCATATCTCTCCACAGCATACTTTCATAGATGCTACGATTTGCTCCTAGTGATCTCTCACTTGACTCGAGCTGGACAGTCTGCTCACCAGTGCTTCCTGGTAACCCATTTTCACATTCTCGCTTACATATTAGCTTGATGTTTTATGTTTGAATATAGACGTGGCTATTTTTAGTAGATAGGTTCCCTTCCCTTCTTTTTTTGCCTCCCTCTTGGTTGTGTGGCAGTTAAGCGTCAGTGTAAACTACTGATGTATTGCTGTCTATGATGATGATGATGATGATGACGATGATGACGATGATGATGATTATGGTAGTGATGATGATGATGATGAAGTATCTTGAATATAATAGTAGATGGCTCCAGTACAAAAGGACAATGCATAACGGGCACGCGCGATAGCATAATCGCCGTGCAGGTCGTTGCTCCAAAAAAACGCGACAATCCTTAATAGAGTGGTGCCACCTGTAGCTGATTGCTATATGGTCAAGCTGTATCCATGGCTGAGAACCACACGAAAGTCTCCAAATAACACAATGCCACTTCTTGTGTTGGAATGCTGTGTTCGAAATATAGGGACCGTGAGATGCTTACAGCTGCAGTAGTCTTTCGCCATTGTGCCCGGACACCAAACGCATCTCCCAACTGCTACTCTTTTGGAGAGAGACGGCAAGGTTAAGTATTAAACTTAGGATAATTTCAGAATACTTAGACTGCTTCAGAAGTTCCATGGGAGCGTCGTACAACGTACAGTTGGTTGCATTTAAACAGCTATCCACTGCAGCGTACACCGAAATAGTGAGTACACAACTCTCCTGATCTGCTTTGACAGATTTCAACCAAAGTACTGGATCTGACAGAGTGTGTTACTGTTCACTGGGATCCAGTGGGGGCAAACATCACTCAGTGCGATTCCCACTACAGTTTGACCAAAAGATTCAGCTTTGATGTCAACAGAAACTCTGTGAGAAAAGCGTTTGGATCAACAATTTTCTTGAGGTGAGCTCAAGTGTACAACGGTGTGAGAATGGTAGATTCGAGTATCCAGCACACGGCTCACATTCAGTTCCACACTTGAGACAGTACTTGCCAAAATAGCAAGCGACTAAATTGTCGTTAAATGTTTCAGTGTTTGCTACTTGTTTTGACCTGAAGAGAAGGGAATTCGCAGCAGAGGAGGAAGAAAGTGAAGATAAGTGAACTAACCTGCCAAGGCAATGATAGATTTTGACACTTTCCGGTCGTCTCTGTCTCGGAAGGGAGTGAAAGTGAAAGGCTCCACCCAGAATATCTGACTGAAACTCTGAGCTATGAGACAACGGAATATATGATTTTATTAGGGGACCCTATCCGGATCCGATGACTCAACAATCTGACTAACCTGAGTTGCAGGAGATTGCCTGACCCAAGGGTGCAGTGAATAAGACATTGATGATCACTTCACATCCCTGTTATACTGAAGGTTACATCAGATTTTTGGATGTCGCTAAAAGTTTTTGACCTTACTGGATAATAAGCCAGCGGTCATGGTCAACCGTTGAGCGATCGGGGTGTCTTTTTGGTTTTTAGCAACCTTTGTAACACTCCTCTTCCTTAATCGGAGGATAGCAGTGTCGCAACCGTAAAATAGTTCTGTTTTGTGCTCACAGGATCATGCCTCACTCTCTAAGCACTCCTACGCGATCAGTAGTGCAGCATACAACCACAGGAGTGCTTCTACTTTTCGTTTGACTGTTCCGCTTTGGTCCGTCTGACAAGATTACACCTGGAAGGACCGAAGTCCTAGTCAACATAACCCTACGGATGGATACAATGCATAAGCCTAACTATCACATCGATGCAGCAAATTAGGTCAGGCCTGTTTAGTGCAACTAACCATGAGCACATTCAGGCACCCTGCTGTTCAGTTGGGTTGACATACCATGGCCAGCGTATTGCGTCTCGAATTTCTTATCAAGCTCTTCAGCAGGACGAGTAGCTTTCAATGTAAACATAAAGTGCTGAATCTGATATTGTTCACAGGAGTTATGTGCATGTGCCTATGTGAGAGTTTCGGAACAGGTGAGTCTTTCACAGCTTGACTTAACATGGTTCACTCGTACACCTCTTTCATGCGAAATGGGTTGATCTTGAATTTAGCGACTTGTCACACGGCTGAACTTCCACTGTTCATTATCACGATGTGAACCAATGTAGCTCATTGAACGTTAATTTGAATCTTGCATTCATTACACCATGGTCTGAGTCTCCATTATCAGAACTGCTCGATCATGTCAGGTTTACTTCATTTACCATGATCAAATGTGAATCGTCACATATAATTTTGGCAATTTCTACTGAACCTAATCCATGAAACTTTGATAAACGGCAATCTTTTCCATCGTCCGAGTGGAATCTACAGGTATTGCTACGGAAAGTTTACAATGGATATTTTGGTCAAGTGAAGACCACGACTAGCTATCATACATACAAAGTCCAAGCCCGTGTGGCCTTGTGTTCAGATAAATGTATTCTAAATTTTCATTCTAGAGTGGCCAGAACAAGGATGGTTTGACCACACTTTGCGGTACCACTAGTATATGGCCTGATAACTGATTTCGGCTATTTTATTTAACTTTTGATCACAGCTCAGTTTTTAATGATCGTTTCAAACTGAAAGTCGACGATAGGAACAATCAACGATTGGGCTTACATAAAAACAATGATTGCTATCAGTTCCAGGGCAGACAAACTGAATGAATCAACAGTTTATGCACACACAAGACCGGAGGGTGAGTTTGCCATTGTTAAGTACGTCATGGTTTATTTCGAGTATAGGGTGTCCTGCACAGTGAGCATCTGCCCTAGGGAACCCGGTTGAAAAAATGCACTAATCCCATAGAATACACGCGGCATTCAAAGGTCAATTTCCTAACCCATACAGTGGCCGCTCTCTCAACGGACAGTTCGCCTATATCGATGACTAATGCAACACGTTCCAACACATTTAAAACTGTTTCTTGTTTGTCCCTACCACTGCCGAGATGAACACGGGCTGTTTGGACGGAGAAGCGGCTGTAGTTTAGATCACAATGACTGAGGACTGTTTTGCGTCTACGGAAAAGAATGATGTGCACTGAAGGACCAATTATTTTGCAACTGGATGGGACTATTCCTTTACCAGTTTCCGGAACATGGTTTTATGGCGTTTGAAGATGAATGCGATGATACTAATTATCCGACAGATAGACTGCTGGTTTTGCTTGACTACAGCGTGAGGGTGAGAAATTTGACATTTTTGATAATCGAAATAGTAGAAATCATAAATGTGGCTGAAGGAATTCATTTCGTTTTGGGAAGTTTAGATGACCGGGGAGATTATAGCCATTTAGTTAGAGCCGCTCAGTAATGGGATGAACGTGAACAGATAGTAAGTTGAACTACCGCTGGATATCTGTAGGGAACGTTTAATGATCTAGTTTAATAATAAACAAAATATACGACGGATTAACCAACTTTCGAATGTTTGATAATGATGAGGTGTGGTTGTAGAGATCAACTAGGTATACATTTCTGAGTTCACAACTATTGGTAGGTTTGCCTATTTGTACATTTCACAATATTTAAATGCCAACTTCCCGCGGTGAGATGAAGATGGTCAATAGGAAGGGGAACCAGCAAAGAAGACGAAATTTCTACATAAGTGAACAGCTCAATTACGGAAGTAAGTCATTTGAATCGTAAACTCGAATACTTCGAATGTAAACAAAATATAGACCCTTTACCAATTGTTACCATTGGTTACCAATCTCTCGTTTGGTTTTGTTTGACATTCACGAAGTATGAACCTTAAGCAACAAACTCTCCACAACTATACAACCAAAACCGCGATAAGACTGTAAGAAATGTCACTGAGACACACTAACTACATCACATACGGTTAGAATATGACCCCACCTCACACTGTCCAGTTAATCTACAACCAGTGATTTTCGTTTTCCCGTGGGATGATGGCGCTAGAAAAGCAATGCAGTAATGCGGATATTTTCATCATCCTGGATTGAAGCTCGTATTTTTCCATCTCTGCAAGGAAGTAGTATAATGTCTTTCATCAACCGATTGGTGGTTTTGTACTCACCATCAATCTTAGCTCAACTAGGAAGCTAAATGCCTACTCCCGTGCAGTGTTTGTTCGAGTACACTTCTTAATTCCATATTAACCACACTGGTTAATGACTAGTTGCGACGATAGCAGTTATGACAGTCTTAATCACTCTTCAGGTCATGCAGCCTTTCAAATTCAGTGAAATAATGAGCATATCCAAGGATAAAATATATTTCCTAATTGTGCTGTTGCGTTTGATGAAACAATGGTTCGGATTTCATAACGAATTGGGGTGAAAACCGCCCAACTTTTAAAACCAGAAACACTATTTTTTAATCTCGGTTCTTTACTTTAGCACAAACTATGAGGCAATGTATAGTTAGGCAGTGATTCTCGAACACGTTTAACTTACAGAAGATTGGCGAAGCGGGCTATGCTGGGGCCGGGTCCTGGTTGAAAGGATGTTCCTTCGTTTGTTCAGAACCGTTGGTCCTTGATCACAAAAGTAAAAGTTGTACAAAATAAAAATAACGATTTACTTTTGGAAAAATTCGGTTGTTTTCAATTGTTTTCTATAAGTTCGTCTGGTTTCCGCCAGCCTGGTGTTTAAGCTTGGTCTCTGACCTGTATAATAGGTACCGATCAATTGCAACAACGGCTTGAACACCAGTATGGAAGTGTATTTACAAACCCAACCGAAACTAGCGGGTAAAACGCAGATTGCCGATTAGGCTAACCGTAGAATTTTGCACCTTCATTCCAACTGTGTTCAGACTGCAGCTAACAGCAGACTGGAACAGCATAATTGTGCTCTCCTAAACCGTATGCCAGCTTAATTCCAATGAACTGTTTTTGTTCAGTACGTGACGACACTTGGGATGACCTAAACCCAGTGTATTCGGTTGTCAACCGTGTACGAAACAGTTATAGGGTTACCAATAGTATTGCAGCAACTTGATCGTAAACTCTCGATAAGACATAACAAACTCAAGTTATTTCGCAATCACTCTTTGTCCCATTTTAGTTCACCTGATTTTAATTAATGAAATTGGCTATCTCATCCGTTATGTTCTGTATAGGTAACGATGTGACGAACAGTTGTTCTCAATCATTCTTTCTCAAGTCAATACAGTTATATATATTTTTACACAATTATATATATATATATACTCATCAGTAAACAGTTATATGGATTTCATCAGACAAGGGTTCCCTGAAACAAACCGCAAAAAACAAGAATTGACTATTAACGAGTGACATTAAAGGTAGCTACTAAACTCCACACAATGATTGGTTAAGCCTGGCTCCGAGGTCGCACGTTCAGTGTCATATGTTTGTGTATGGTCAGAATGGACATAAGTGATCTGTGGTCACGCAAGTTGCAAGGAGTGAACAAACTTATCTGAGAACACAGGTTGGGATTGCGAAACCTAATAACGATCTATTCGACGGTTGCCTGAATGCGCTGACGGACTTCTTTTGGTTGAATGTTGATAACTTTGTGGACAACTCGGAATACTTTGGTGATATCTATATAATGATTGGTGTCAGCCAGATGTACAACAATGGCGCTAGTTATTGATTTACGACAACCGGTTCCGACGCAAAATATTATGTAGTACGACAGCAACAATAAAAACGAATACCCCAGCATTGACTGATAGTGGACTGGCAGGTTGTCTTTCAGGCTCAATTTGAACATCGCCAGTGTTGTGAACCAACTTCTTAAGGTAGCCGCGGGAAAGGTATGTCTACATGACCTGTAAAAGTATAAGTATTTTTGTGAAAATCTACTTTTCAGGATGCTTAAATTAACGCAAACAACGATGACCTTATGAATACCGTACGTACCGCATCGACTGTAAACATACTAAATACCTAAGGTGATTGATGTTCGCAGAGGGGACTTGGGGTGTGTTTTGAACAGATGGCAAATTAGAAGGTGAATCTAGCGGACCAAACCGAAATGGTTGTTGTATGGACGGTGATCTTTATGTTGAGAAGGCCTAGTTGAAGGAAAGATTGTACCTCCATTACAACAGAAAAAACTATTCAGTTTTTCCCGCGGTCTACTCCGTTCACTGACGAATGTTCAGATGTGCTTTTTGTTCAAAGTATAAAGGCTATCAGACAGAAACCTCAGATATCAGTGGGACTTGATTGCTTACATAAGTATATCGTTTTATAATACGTTTAAGGTGTTTCAGTATGTATACTTAAATGGCTGTGGGGTTCATAGATTGTATACGCTTGAACGATGTGTGTTTGTTAATGAAATCGCACTCTGGCGTAATCATTCCCTTCTTTTGTCTTACTGATTAAATTGCAAACTTCCTTCACCCACCTGATCGATTGTTTCAGACCGAACAGTCAAGGCAACTGAAAAAGTTCGACGACACTCAAACTGGCAGTTCTTCAATGCTGTTTTCACAACCGCCCAACCGGAAGTGGCTGGTGGTGAAAAGGCGTGGCGTTATGTTTTGTGCGTGTAGGGATGACTGTGTTGGTGGTGAGGAACTGACACAGAGGCTGGTGAGTTTACGACCAATCCAAGACACGTGTTGACGATCATTACTCTTCCGATCGTGTTCTGCGCACATACCCAAACACACACGCAGCGTCATCTATCCCGTTCAGAGTGGAACACCTGTGTGCGTTTGTTTATATCAAGCGGTGTCTGTGAGCTCTTAGCCGCCTCATTAGCACGGGTGAGCGGAGATTGAAGCCGTTCAACAAATGCACGTACAAACGAGTGCGCAGTTGCACGAAATACCAAAAAAAGCACATACACACACAACAACAACTTTACAGGAAACTTGTGCCGCGTGGATTGAGACGCCGGTTGTCACTCGGACGACCTGTTGTTGTGCCGGTGCAATGTTTTGTAGGCATCACTTCAGGAACCCGAGACTGGCTAACGTTGTGGGGAGGGAGTAAAGCGCTCAGTGGGTGACGACCGCAAGACATGGATGCAAAATGGGCAACGTGTGCGTGTACGTGTTTAAAAACATCAACACTTAATCAGCGTGACTTGTACAAAGCTGTTAGTAAGAGCTCACCTAGAGTAAAGCCTTCTTTAGCTAAGCGGACACATAGTCCAGCAGGAGCTCAGCATGTGGACCGGACATTAACAGAATAGTGAAGTAGCAGTAACCAAAGCAAACGATCAACCGACACACACGTGCACGCACAAAGCACACACGCACGGCTCCCAGCTTATTTGATGGAGTGAGGGAGAGGTAGCGACAAAAGTGGCGGAAGTCACTGTTGTTCCGAAAAACCTGTACACCATCTGTGCATTGTGATCGTTTTAAAGTGGGGACAAGTTGAGACAAACAAAATCATACAGGTCTTGTCTGAGTAGTAACATTTAAAATACCACGGAGAAAGAAAGACCTTTAATATCGTACCACGTGATAATGAAATTATTGTGTTCTATTCAGACCAGCAATCCGTTGCTATGTGTTTTGGAACAATCCCCCTTAAAATTCGCAGACCAAACAGAAAGCATGAACAAAGGAAGCGTATGTTCGATTGTGAGATTGTTCACAGCATTCAATCAGATTGCCAAGGTCGAGTCATCAGGACGTATAGGTTGACCTACCCCACACATGGGTGTACGTTTGAACCATACACGTCCAGCAGTCAAAGCATGTCTAAGTTTTAGCACCATTTAACGCTGTGCACTGGTAATGATGACTAAAGGAAATAATTCTGGAGAAGGAAAAGTGAAAATGGGAAGAAAAATACATGTTCAGAGAAGTACGATAGATTCGAACGCCTCATAGAACTGGTCTACCCAAAATAATCACCGAATATTAGCAAACCACTAGCAGAATACTGGCAGAAAATACTACTTACTTTTGGGAACAACAAAATGAGATCTGTTTGCTACTGGTCACACTGTGAGTGAACACAGTAACATTGTGACATAGGTAGATAAACTGCAATAAGTTAGAATCCGGACATCCTATGCGCACACTCTTTCTGATGAATAAGCAAATGAAAACAAGAAGTGTTCGGACGATGAACCATCATAAATGGAAGTGTGTTATACAGTGTCCGATCATCCGTGTAGCTGTTCACTTTGAACTATTGTGATGAGCTAGTCTGTTTGTGGACAACAAGCGGTCCAGAATCCACAATGTTGTTCACTCGAACCCAGTATAATATATGGCCGTGATCGAGTGATTTAGTGACGTGTATGCCAAAAATGTTCTCTTATTGTGTAATGGGCTGATCATGTCAGTCTAACTGAAAGTTGAGAGCATTCTCGGGGTTTGTTTATTTGAAGTAGTTGTCCACTTACAAGTTGATCAGTGGAGTACAGTTCAGCTCTAGGTGTGAATACAAATATATTGTGTTCTGTTATATACTAAGTATACAGTACGTATGGCATAATAGTCGGACGATCTGATATTAGTTAATTTATCGCAAGACGCAATGTTAAGGATTATTTACTACATCGGGTTCTCATTGGTGAGTCCTGGCCCACTGGTGTAAGACGCAAGGCGGCGAGTTAATGATTTTGTAGCGGTAAATAAAAACAAACACTATTATGTCAAGAAAAATTACGTGTCAGTTATCCGGCTCGGGGGTTTTCTTAGCAAACTGGACTGTTGTTATAAAAATGGCAATAAATGGCAGCTGTTCGAGTTCGGTAGTATGAATATTACAGGCGATTATTCGGCAAATAAAGACAACTAATGTAACATGGAGATCGATAGGTCATAAGAAAGACTGTGTACTTTTGCTAGAAACTCATATATGTGATTACAGGGTATAAGCATTCTGATATTGATTGAGTCAAGACAAGGAGATTTAAGTAACCAGGGCCGAATATTAAAATAAACTTCCGAGATAACTTGATAGTTGTTCATTTTTTTGTTTACAAGAGTATACAGTCTCCAAACATAAGTATCAATCATAGGTATACTTATGTAAATAAAGAAGATGTTGCCGATGAGGAGGGATGGAAGGCGGATAAGGACGAAGTAAAGTATGAATGTGATGATCGTGTTCATGATAAATTATATATTTTACTTCATCGTGTCATATAGCCCAAGTAGACAGATTGAAGACCTTTTTTAGTTATTGCTAATGAAATATTGTACATGATGAAACCCTTTTTGCCTCAGTAGGGGCTAAGTTTATTGACAAGCTTCTCCTAGCCGCCTGGGATCATATGTTACACAGTGAAATGAATTATTTGATCTGCACACATTTTAGTGCCTATTACAATATATGATATTGCGTCATTTAGTTACTGTTCAAAAGCGAAATATGTATACATAACTATACATCAAGGAAAATGCTTTTCCATATTATTTTTTGTACTCTTTCAAGTTGTTAAGCTATACATACCCTGACTGCTGCTTCCCAGTTATTTCATACACCGATCATTGCATGCTTCCAAGCTTAATCGATTTCAACCATTCCTTGTAAAACGGGGCAATACAATGATGCTTCTTTCGGTTTCATCTCACAGCGCCCAACTTCTGTGTTTGCAAAACATAAGAACACAATGAACATTCTACGGTTTGAGTTGTATAGATCGGATGGAGACGCTCGTTGACATTATTTACTTTATTTATACCGAAATCACAAAACTCATACCTGTTGGCAAACAGTACACGTACAAGTCGCAATGTTCACCTGCGATTATCTTGGTTAAAGTATCTGACCAAGTATGGGTCTGATGGTTGACAAACTAACCAATTATTTAGCACCCAGTCTTGATTGTAAAAGAAGACTCAGTTTCATTAAATCTGGGCGTAATTTAAGTGTACAGCTGAAGCGTCCTGCTTCGAAGTTCAGATGATTCATATACAGAATGTGAACACTTCGTCGACAAACGAGGGGACATTATCAGTACATAGAGGTGGACGAAGTTTGGTGACTAGTTACACTCACCTGCCTTATTTAGACGACTTACTGATCTGATGTCCAAGTGGCAATCTCCTCTTACTGGAATATGCCCAATGTCTTAACAGGCCTATGGTTATCGGCATTCAAAGATGATGTAACAATCGTACACGTGAAAGTTTCTACTGAGGTGTTTTTCGGTCAGATGCATTTTATATCACGAGATCAAACTAACATGATGTTTATTTATTGAAACAAAAGTTGCCACTCAGGCGGTCGCGCCAACCGGAAAAATAAGGCCATTAACTAATCGTAAAAGCATTTATGAATGACCACCTATGTACTTGACTCTGATCATTTGGTGGGCAATAAATGTTTCATTTAACTTGCTACATCTTCCAAAAAGAAAGGAATCCCTCCCATAAGAGCCACCCCCACTAGTATTTACATCTGATTAATATGAAAGTTAATTGCAACTGATGCTTCCTCGGAGGGAGTAGATCTCTTAGAATTGTTTGCGAAACATGTCTTTAAGACTGAAATGAACTCAGCTACTCCAAGAAAAATGAACACGACAGTTTTGTTGAATAAGATCCATTCTTGTTCTCACATTGAGCTCACAGCCTGTCACTAAATGGAATAAAACCGTCGGTTAATAGCCCTCACAAACCCAGGTGAACGTTTGGTCAAGAGACCTGATAAGCGGAAACTGATCAATATTGATTGCTTCTGTAAACGAAGCACACACTGATCCCACTGAGTTAAGTGTAGATTTGTGTGCAGATTATTGCGTTGCAGGTCTGAGTTTGTGCAATCGGTACCAAAAGAACGCCTATCAAAAGTGGTCGCTGGGAGGTGTAAGTGATGTTCCCGGACGACGTTCTGATGCTAAATTGAGAAAATAATCCGCAGTTAAGCTGGCTGAGCCACGAAGTATATGGGATATTTCATTTTTAGAGGGTGTACCGTGCCATATATTACTAAAAAGGGGGTTCTACGAATCGTCTAAGACGAATTTTTGCCCATCCATTTGGTCTACCAAAGCACGGGTTTACACGGACCCAGGCTTTTCATGCATACAGCCGGAAGACATGAAAATCTGGCGCAAGGGCATCGGCATTTTATTAAACCGGTCGGCTTCCGTTGACTGCGAGGTCGTGAATAGCCTGCCACAACAAGATGTCAAAGCTTCGCTTGCTCTCACTCCGGATTTGACACATGCACAGGGCTACTGTAAAACTGCAAAACAGAAACGTTGCATGCAAAGATCGACTGTCTGGAGAAATTCTAAAGAATGGCATACCAGTTTCGGAACGTGTTTTGCTTCAGTTGGTTCACTTCATATGGTGGTACTAGGTAGCCCCGCAAGAGGTCACGGATGCCCCGATCGTACTTTCGTGTAAAGGTAAGGGTAGCAAGCAGTGCATCGACAGCGATCAGGGCTTCAGTCTACTGAGCTGCACTAACAAGATCCCCACCAAACAGACTCAACCCGGTAGATTTGGAGACAAATGTACTCATAACAGCTGTGTGGATTTCGGGTTGATCGTAGTACACTCGATAACGTGTTCGTTGCTCGACAGATCCACGAGAGGTATGGTGAACGCAACCAGCCTTCGAACGCCCCGTTCGTGGATTTCACCAAGACGTTCGGTTTCCTGAACCATGAAGCATTGTGGATTGTGTTTGGTAAGTTTTGATGTTCAGGTGAATTCGTCAATTTAGTTGTACTGTTCTATGTGGGTATGAAGTCGAATGTGCAGTCGTGTGTGTGGACCTCTGTTGATTCTGACATTGTCATTGGCGTGGGGTATGGTTGTATCCTAGCCTTAATCCTATTTAGCTTATAGATGGTCGTAATGCTAACAACTGTTCCTCAGAAATCTTGGTACAGTGTTGAAGTTGGATATCTCACAGGTTGTAATTTGCTGAGTAATTGAGGTTTTGGGGTCTTACCTTGGCTTGTTTGCACATATAGTGCGACACTTACAAGTAGCCGGGGTGAGCTTCAGTGGCTGGTCACGGCTAGCTCCACCGCGGCATTAACATATGGTTTGGGTATCAACGCAACTAGGACAATTTCTTTCATTCGGCCTTCCCAGGAAGGAGGAGCTCAATCGATAACTGGAATCCGCATTAACGGAGACAGTGGTAAACATTGTTGCCTCATGAAAGCGTGGCCGGAGTTTTAGTCCCAGCAGTGACAAGGATATCCACTACTGTAGTACTTCTTTCTTTGTGGGGTCGATTGGAAGGTTCATGGGAATGCAAAAGCTGCGATCAATTGTGGGTGATGTTCAACTTGAAATAAACAAAATCCCGACTATTCATTAGTGACATTGTAGATAGCTGTACAAGATTGTGCTATTTCGGTAGCAATCCATCGATAGATATACCCATAGGTCGGAAGTTGAGAGCCGGGGTGGTAAATGCTAGTGCTGCTTTCAGACAACTTGAAAGGCATATCTGGGAGGACCGAAGCATCTATATGTTAGTGAAATCGCCTTTTTGTGTCGTTCAGTAGTGCTTTTTATTCTGCTGTACTGCAGTGAAACCCAGACATTGTTTCAATGGGATGAGCAGCCTTTGTTAACTGTTGCTTTGTCTGTCGAACTTAACTATTCAGAATATTTTTTCGCAAGCGCGCTATGTTGGTTTTATGCTATTGACAGCTGAAGCAACCGACAAGATTGCGGCAAGCGTGTGTACGTATCTGGTGATTCTACTGCGATGATACAATACCTACAGGTGACCGTAAGTCGACGGCCTAGAAGAGGTACATGCGCTTACCAAAGCCTTGAGGAAGGTCTGTTCATACAGTCGCCACACAGCGCAGTATCGTGCAAAATTGGGCAAATCCCATGGTCTAATCTTATCACCTCGAAGGTAATTGCTCATAGAAGAGACAGTCTCATTCATTTATGACGTAATTAATTCAAACATGGTAGAAAAAGCACAAAACACATCGTTCAATTTTCGCATACTCGGAGGATATTCTATTGGCTATGAAAATTTATATGCCTACTTACAAAATAAGACGTAGTGTCGATACATATGCTTGCAGTTGATATGCTTGACGACATTTCAATACATCCAGACAAGTCTATGAAAGTATCTCGAAGTAATGTTGCATATCAAATCAGGACTAAGGATTGTGGAATCGCAGATTGTGCCAAACTTGTGGAAAATGTTATGGTAGTGTAGGGACCAGAAAGTTACTTCACAAAATATCACTTTGTTGCTATGGCTATCGAAATTCTAAAGACGCTGCCAACATAACCCGCGACTTCTCCTGCTCAAGCACGTAATTCTGATCGACCGAATTGCCATGCACATCTGACTGAACAGATTTCCTAAAATATTTCCTAGACACACTGAGCAATATGCATTTCACACTCACGTTAATACGTTCTAGGCTCTGATGTATGACCGTTCATAACACCGTACCGAGTTTCTAGTTTCCTTCATTAAACTGGAGTGAAGGACTCAAAGGTAATTATTTTTTTCTTTTTCATTTATCACTCCAGCTTTGGATAATAATGCATTCCTTGCTTGTCCACGGAGCCTCCGATGCTTTTAACTAATTAGTCCGGTCTGAACATGTTCTGAACTAGAAGCATGCAGCAAACATCTCGCAGATTTCTTACATGTCATCCACAAGTCTAAAGCCACTTATAACTACATAGTACATACATATTGCAGTAAACGAAAATCGGTATCCACCTTTTTCCGTTCGATATCATACTATTACTGACCCTCGAAAGCTAAAACGATCTGTCGGTTCCAATCTTCCACCTAAACTTGTCGATGCGTATTCACATGTACACAAAACAATGTTAGCTTCTATAGCCTGTGAATTTCTCCAAATTCTTTCGACAACAATGGAAGCCCCGGAGATAAGCAGCAGAACGGACTAGGAATTGGACTTACGAAACATTGAGCGTTGGTTTTAACAGCAGTTTCATAGCATGTTCAGTTTAGAAACCACTTACAACCAGTGACAAGCAGGAAGCATCAAAACCGTTTGGTACCGTTAGTGTAACCGAGTTAGTCAGGCGACCATTTTGCTAAATAATATAACTGTCCGAGGTGGATCAAGCGGCAAGCGAATTTATTGTTTAATCCTAGTAACACGCTACTTTCCAAACAATTTATCATGGTACAAAAAGGCGAAATCTAATTCACTCAGTTTGCCAACTTATGTTGAGTATCTTTTACAACACAAGCAAATGAGGTAGCACTTCATGCGTACGTACATTTAACTGATTACAAATGACTGAAAATCTCATAATGACGACCGTCGGATCTAGGAATCACTCAATGATAATTCTTTCCACTACATCAGACATACCGTCAAGTACTTTCCCAGTTTGCATCGTCTAACATGGAAGTTTTCCATTGTTTAATCACAACCGACGTGACATATAGTTTAATAAAATGAATGGCCAGTTTACGTTTACCGGAAATTCGTGTTGATCGATTTCAACGGTGTATGCATACTCTCGCCCACATTCGTCGATCGATCCGAAAACTATTCCCTCGTTTGTCCATTAGCTGTCCACATCAATCGTCTCATCAAAGCTCTCTGCGGTTGGAGCAAAGTGGAATGACTATATATGTGTCTACCTAGTTTATCATGTCCGCCACCCTCTGTCGTGATTATTGCAACAGCGTCATAAGCTGGAAGTTACATTTACAGACACTCTGGTTGTAAGTGCCCTTGGGCTAGACCAGTCCCGGTTCGCATGACCTCGGACTAGTGGTCAATTAGCGCCGAAGCGAGAACGGAACTCCGGAATGAAGCTGGCCAGCTCTCCAAACAACATGAGTAACTTGCCCGATGGGCAGTGTTGGAGTGGTTTGCCGACGATTTTTGGGTAGAGTCCGGTCCGATAGCAAATTTAGTGAGTCGCTTTGTATGGTCAGGTTGGCAAATAATTCATGCCTTAATGTGAAATGAATATTAAGCATGCGGCCCGAACACTTGGACAAAAAGTAAATAAAACGAAGTTGAAGGGTCTTAAGTTCTAAATATTTTACACGCTGGCATGTAGCGGAAGAAGTGGTTTTGTAGGGACTTAAGACCAACCCGGATCATGCATACTTAACACCATTAGACTATACGGTCATCCACTATTTTGCGGATAATGTGATGCAATACGTGGCGGAGTTCCCATTGTTGACATTTACCCAACAGGACATAACAGTAAAAAGTTACTTGGCGGTCATTTGTTGTTATAGCGACAGTTGGAAGAGTTGTACAAGTAACCGAGACAATCTAGCAAAATTAATGCGGGCAAACTTGAAAGTTGCTTGACCGGTTAATCCCGACTAATCAACTGTTGTGGAAACTCCTGATTCAACGACAACCATATAAATTTTGTATGCCCAACAGAAATACTATCCTGCTGGAAACAAATTCAACTTAATTGCTCAAGACATAAGGTCTGAAGGCGTTGACAAAGAAATCCGGAAAGAATTTTCACCATTTGTCATTTGATGGGAAAATTAAGGCGTCAACAGAGTGATATCATGTTTCTCGACACAAATAACAACATCCGATTAAACCAGGGATGCATCTCCATTATTGTGCGCGAGGTTTTCTAGTGTCTACTAGACTTGCTTATCATGTTGAAATCACTGCTGAAGCAAAAAAGATGTTTCATCAATGAAGGTAATAGTTTCTGGTAATGTGGGTTTTAGGATTATTCCGACTTGGAAACGTCGTGCGAGATTCAGTGACCTTGACGATCACCTCTCTTCTGAGTAACCACTACAGAACTTTGTGTGGATGGAACTGTTGCCAACTTAGTCACTGCTGTATCTTCCACCGACTGATCTGCAGCTATCTATAGCCAAACAGAATGAATGCTCAGCAAGTTGGTTCCGCTTGTTCTCTGTGGTTACCGTTCTTTGGATCGACAACCGTTGTCTTTTATTCAAGAAACCAGTGCCGAAGAAATGCCGCTTTAGATTTAGTAATACGATAGCAGCTGGCATCCGTCCCTCTGAATAGGGGCACTTGTATTCGTCTCGTGTATTCTATAACCTCAAGCCTGAAATATTAAATACATTCACCCCTGTTCTACCATATCATTTAGGCCTCTTGTCCCAATAACTGCCAATCGACCAACATGTGGGACTTAACAAGCTATGTGAAACAAACTTAAGAATGAGAGAAATTCCGGTAGTCCGACCTTTGAAGACTTCAACAGTAAAATGTTACAAGTTGCAGTGTGCATCCAACGTTAAGCTGATCACGGTCAAATAATAAACTTTGCCACAACGGTCTGTCATAGAAGCCGGCCTAAACTGAACGGCTTGATGACCACGGTTCTGCTCGCCTCTCACACCGTGCTAAAATGCTACCTTTCCTCTCCTCCTTCAAAGCCGAATCTCAAAACTTAGCAAAGGCTTTGTGAAACCTACCTGGTGTCACTTTGCACAAGGCCGACCAACGAACGTGAATTACTTTCACTGTTCAAACATGCAGGCGTCTGAGGTATAGGGAAACTGGGATTCCGCAAGAAAATAAATAATTCAAGCTCTGTGTGCACTGTTTTCTACCATACAGCCAATGATCTCGTATCAACCGTCACCTTTAATCTAAAAATCCAATTCTACAGTAGACGCGATCCATCCTCTCAGCCAGCTAATCAGCTTACGCACACGTCGACTTCAGCGATTGAAATGATTATTACGGATTAAGAAGGAGCGAACATTCTACAATGTGAAAATTCTTGAAACACACAGTAGTGTATGCCTGCTACGTTCCCAAAAGCCGCGGTGTTGTAGAAATCAGTATGAAGCCTCAGCAGAATCTTTTCATACTCTTGTACCAGAGCATCAGGACTTCAAACCTGTTTACGGTGCAGCTGTATCCCAGAGGAAAAAGGCCTAGAAGATATCAGCCAAGAAGATATACGGTGCATACTCCCATCATGCTTTGTTACAGAATCCACCAGGTGCAACCTGTACAACAATGTAGCCGAACTCACCATTTACAAATTGAGGAACAAAACTTTCCAATGCTACTCACAACCAGTGTCTTTCTAGGGCCTGGCGTTTCCAATGTTAGGGACGGGAGAAAACAACATTGCTGATACGGCAGTTTATCAGTAGTTCGAAACGCACGCTGTAGTGTAATTAAAAATGCTTAGCGACGGTTTCCCAGAGGTCGTTGGTCACATTTCCATACTTCTTCATTCTTAAGACCGCCCCTTCTCTGGAGTAATAAAATTTCCTATAATACTTAGTAACCAAATTGTTGTGTACTCCTCGTCGCACAGATTCTTCAAATAGACGATTCTGTCAAAATGTGTGCAATGTCCATTCACGGCTGTCTGAAGACATTCAATTAACGCCTGTGTTCTACCCAACATGATCTTGACGTTGTCATATATTAGTTTCTAAAGTTTCGCTCCCCTAAATACGCTGACTCAAACAATAAATAAATTCATACGCTTAAGCGCTAAAGATCGTCGTGATGAATCGTGCAACTCATGTATCTGGGGTACATAATTTTCATTGGGCCTAAATTTTCTATGGTCATTTATCAGCCGAGGCGGAATTGAGATATATTGATCGAACAATTCCTCCAGAGTGAGTGAGTTTTCAATTTGACCTAAAAAAGTGCAGCCAATGATAGTTGCATGTTTTCACTTCAACCAATTTACGAAATACAACAATTACAGATTTCGTAAAGGAAGTATATTTTGAGTTTACATAGGTGCACATAAACATACCAGAGGTCACTAAACTACTCTACATTTTATGTTGTATTGCTAATCAGTTCGTAAGAGGTCCACTTATACAAATGAAGGGTTTTTAGTTTTCCTAAAGGATAACCTTTTTATTGATGTCTAAATGTACGAAAAGGCCTTAGAGTTGAAATCCATTCTTGTTCCAGATGTCTTCACAATCATCAAACGGTTAATACTAGCCGAAGCTAACAAGGGAATAAGTCAAGTTTTCTCAAGCTCAAGACACAACTAGTGACATTTAATGCAAATGGAGACACACTTCGTATAAAAAGTTCTTTGAGAATGTGAAGAGTTTTGTAGACTGAACAACTTCTGTCCCCATGAACTTGGCGTACGAAGGTAATACTGTCACAACCTTCAGGAAGATCGATTCCCGAAGATCAACAGTTAATTTCGAAAGACATGTGAGCGATTTAAATGTTAAGATGGTGAACAAACCCTAGAGAATTTCTTAAACAAGTCTATCAAATTTTTGTCTCTGATTATTTCGTCACATTCTCGGAGAAATTATTTCATCAACTAAATTAAGTGTCCATAAGTACGGCCGATGTCCCAAGTCATTGGGACATACCAGCCTTTTTCGTGGAATATGCGTGTTAGGTTGGCTAACTTGTGGTCTTGATCTAAAAAAACATCATAGTGAAGTTGAGAGATACTTTGAAAAAAGAACGGAGTAATCTGAGTTCACCTTTCATGGAATTGCTTATGGGGACTGCGTTCAACCTCTACTTTAAGCTTATAGAATCGAAGCAGAAGAAACACGTTCCACTGACCTCTTCAAGTAGGCTATATAGACTTCCCACTACTGTTTTTATTGCTTTTTTTGCGAACACAACACATTAACTATGTATTAAGCAATTATTCACTAGCTTACCTCATGAATAACTTAGTCTGACACAAGAAATGGGCAACATTCACTAACAGGATTATTAATAAGTAGATGAGCAAATTTGATAATTATGAAGAAACCCAATTGTGAACAGCCTGGGTTTTGAATGGATTCGACTCGCCGACAAAAATGGCATATCGAAACGCTGCAAGCGCTTTGACAGTTGAGCTACGATACTGTATCGGTGGTTGGGACATTAAAGAATTAACGGACAAACAACCGATGGCCCAATGCTTTGTTGTGAGAAGTAGACGCAACTAGTTTACACAAATAATACGTTAAAGTTTGCTTTCTGGCCTGATTATGAGAAGCCAATTTTGATCCACATCGTCGTTAAGCATGCCAACTAAAAACCACGGCTCAACTATTTACCAGCATTGGTGTACAATTGAACCCCATGTATACAGTTGATGAGGTACCACAGAAACTCAGCAGGAACGCTTGCATTTGTTACGATGATACATTGAAAATGAGATACAGGGGAACACAAAGAACAGTATACATATAGTACATATATATGTACATATATAGAACCAGAAAAAAACCAGAGATCCGAGGTACAAGATACGACTGATCGTAGTTAAAGTCTTCCCTTAGAAGGACCTTTCTCACCATAACTAGAATACTAACTCACCGTATTGTCCAGCTGACTAGATGTTTACTAATGACGGATGGTATGTCACCGTACTATCTAGGAGGTATATCTTAAAGTACAAAATAGTCCGATACTCTAGTAGAAAGTTGATTCTCTTATATTTCTGGAGACGGTAAGGCCGGATAAAACACACGAGACTATCAGCCAGCGTTAAATTCAAGTAAGCAAAATGTAACGTCTGGTGCATCTAACTTGCCTGTCGGGATTCGACAGAACCGGAAACCTACAAAATCCGGCGACATAGTTACACATAGTGAGGAATTTACAGGATTTTGGTTCAGACATACGTTATTGAAAGAGTACTTTCCATACCCGTACGATTCTGCTTAAACTCTCGATTTCGCGTGCACCGTTTTTGTACATGTATTTTTAGTTTGTTCATATCGTGCGTGGTTCCTTGAAACCAGAGAGTCGCAGTCCCATTTTGGGCCTGTTACATTTGTTTTTAACATAGATGTTAAAACCCTCACTGATGTAGGTGTATACCGGCGGATTAGACATAGTGGACAATTCATAAAGGCCAGTTTAATTTCGCATCTAGTCTTATTCAGAATTTCCGATTAATGCTGAGGTTTATGGTGTAGAAGAGATTTGGTTTCGCTACACACTTCTGAATCACGGAGAAGACTGGGGGTTTGCGCTAGTGCGAATACTTAGGTGTATGTGATCTACTATAGATAACCTGGACATTAGGGGCATGGGACCTTCCTGATGGTCTTGTACTTACTCACCCATACGCCCGAATCCAAGACTGGACCCTCCCGTTACAAGCGCATCGCAAATTATTTAAGGGTTGGAAGTGTGTGACCTTAAATACTTCGTGATTCCACGACAAATGACAGGTAGTGCATTCAAATGCTTCATACTACTCAATTTGATTTTTCGATTCTACCACGTTAGCCATCACTACGTAGGAAGAGAATGTGAGAAGGAGGGTTTACACCCTCTCAGTATGTTCGAGGTTTTGTAGGGGCCTGTGATTGGTGGTTGTTGTATAAACAAGTTCTCAACGTGACAACATATGGGTGGGTGGTCGGTAGTTTTTGTTTTTAGCAAGTGAATACCATTTACAGTCTACACATTCCCATTAGCCTACTTTGCAAAACTGTGCTTGTTTTGAGTTTCTTTCCCGCTTGAGCTGACATTAAGGGGTTATTGGCTAGGGTGAACACAGTGTCGTCTAGCTAGAAGATCAGGTAACTTGAACATTTCACACCCTCGGCTGTAGGTGAACGATCTTGTTGCATCTCATTACTCGCAGTTTCATACGGCGTAACTTTCCAAACGCTTAACTGATTGTCCGAGGTGAATGTAAGCCATAACAAAAAGTCGACTGGATAAGTTCACGTGGTTCAGACTGTACCTGACAGTAGCACGCAAAGCTCACTTAGACATTATACACTGAACGCTTTTTGTTTTACACTTTCAATGGATTCGTATTATTTGGCCAGCGGTGTTCCAAGCATGATCCGGTATTTTTGTGATCCGGCTAGCTGGAAGCCAATGGGTGGAATCCCGCACTGTCTAAAGTCCCTAGAGCTTTCCGTCTGCTGTACACAACAAATAAGAGGGTTGTCAGTTGAATCACAGGTGGCGCAGCACAAACCGTATCTGGCAAAGGTATGCACAAGTGTCATTTGGTTTCAGTCACCATTTCAGACTAAACAGCATATACAAGCTACTGATCACAGCGGCAGTCCAAAGTCAAATAGACGAAGTTCCAGTCTAAAACTCAACTTTAATCATGCTACTTATATATTTTTTGGAAACGATCCTTCTTAGAATTAAAACCGCAAACTTCTTTCAAGTGATTTAACAACATTCGTCTTGCATGGGACACAAAAAGTTAGCATTCTTAGAAATATAAATGACACGCGTACGCAGTAGACGTAGCGGCGAGCAACGACCCCCAAATGAAGAGGCTTCACAATAGTGCTGCGAGAGGGGAAATGATGAACCAACATAAACTGACCATGCCACAGAAGTTGCTCATAACCTCGGTAGCCTATCGACATAATTAAACATGGGTGCTGCGCTACAGCTTCTCACAATTGAAACGGCGTATTTGTGTCCTATAACTTATTTTCAGTACTCGGAGTTGCTAACGTTAAACAACCTTGACAGTCATCAAAGGTGAGCGTGTGTATACTTCGTGTGTTGTAGCAATATGAATATGATGACTTTAACCTGTGGGCTGGAAACGGCGTGCGGGAGAGATATTGTAGAAATAGATTTAGATCTCGATACCCCGATGTTCGAACTTTATTCCATATATGGACATACGTTTTTAATGAGATTATCTAGAAAATACTCTTGCGGCGCCCGCCTATCAGACACATTTTAGACTAGTTGTTAGTTCCTAAGAAAACATATTTGCAGTAAGTGGGAAGAAACGAAGAAACTGTCAACAAATGTCGCATTATTTTGAAGTAACAATTCACTTCTTAAAACCAACTTTTATGAACGGAACAATGAGGTCAGGTTGGAAAGCTAAATATATGTCTGTATTTCCTAGTTATTTAGTCCCATAATTAGTGTTTATTGAATGGGTTGATGATGGCGGAATAAGGTAATACTACCAGATAAAATATATTCTTTCTTTTAAACTGTAGCTTATAGAAATAGAAATTCTCAAAAGCATCGATTTATTTCGCGAACTGCTCATCCGCTGGAAGCAATTAATTGCAGGTTAAAACAAAAACAAAACACATGGAAACTCCTGACGAATTCACTCGATGATTTTTTCAACAACTTATTCTTGTTGCTCATCCTGTGCAATTTCCTGTTCTTCGGCTGACCAACCCATCACGATGTTATAACGACCGCGCAGCAAAGGACCTGTTTCATATCCATTAGTACTTCCGGCGAAATCCAGTTAGCGCTGTGCTTGCATGTGTCTCTCATATTTTCTGTATGGGTATAGTTGTGTGAAAAGTCCCATGGGACAAGTGGCCTTACAGCTCACATTCGCTTCATCACTGCCGTCATCATTCGTGCCTCCTAACCGGTCGCTGAGTCCATCGTGCGTGGGCACGTGTGCTTTTCAATAGACAACACACATTCCCCGTAATCACTGAGCCCAGTGAACATATGCACTGCGGGTTGAATGACTGATTGCGTGCTCCGGTGGGAACCTTTTCACTTATTGTCTACCTATCCCATTAAATGTGAAAGTATAAAAACATCTGAATCTTCACTGTCTCTAAGGCCTGTGTCCCTCTGCGTGAGACAATCGTAAAGTATTCTTTTTTACCCGAGTAATTTGAGATTGTCAGCTATTTACTCATTCATACATTATGCAGACTGGCAAACACTCCTTTCTGTCTTATAAAAAAGTAGGTTGGCAACCGGATTAATACTGCAAAATTAATAAATTTTGGTGGTGTTGAGGAATTTCTTTACAACTGGAGGTTACATATGAGCACTGTTCTTTGATGTACTTATATGGTTTGCAACTGCGGAATCCACACCAATATAAGGTTGGAAATGAATTTCAACAAAATACACTTCTCAAGAAGTCTACAAAAATTGACGAATATGTAGGATTGTTTAGCATAGTTTCTATACAATACGGAAACAGAACAATACTATTTCGACATATGATATAAGCCAAGCTTTGCACTAGTGATTAGTAGGATCAAACATTTCTAAAATGGTCATTAAATTATGTCCCAATATTTCTCTCTAAGCATCTAGTTCGAGTTGAATCTAGCAATAGTTGGAGCTTAGTATAGGGGCTATGCTTCCAAGCAACTGCTATGCTCCACTACCTCCGATGATAGCTTACGATCAACTGCTACCCTTGATCTTTTAGGAAACACTATCTTTTATCGACAGTGCAACATTTGTGGGTGGTAAATTCATGAATTTCCTGCCCAGCAACGTGCTTTCAATTGAACCATTCTATCACCGCCCGTTTATCCGAAGTTTAACTCACACCCTGCTGATCGGCAAACGTACATACCAGACCGTCTCTCATTCGCTGAGCTCTAGTATATTTTTTACACTGTTACGAAAAAGGACGTTATGTACACTCTTTCTAATAACTTGTATCACTGAATGTATCTTTCAATAGATGCTCTTTTTACTATTGGTAACCCGAATATTAGCTGTCTTGTAGGGACTCGACAAATTCGCATAGAATGTGCAGATCAGACTGCTGTTGACGGCAATCTATTTAGCTTCTGAGTCACAACTTCACGAAGTCATTAGAAAACTCGACTGGTTTCTTGGCAAAATAATTTCTGTAGAATAATAGTTCGAAACATGTGGACATGCTTCGAAACTTCTATACTGTGCTCACTATAATAGCAGCACTATCGTACACTAATGATATACAGGGCTTGATAGCTGTAATTGAAGCTTGCTAACGAGAATAGTTCATTTACAGAGCTGGTGTCTTGCTCAGCACGATAGTACTATATGTTTTTGGAAAAACTTAACCAACTGTTGTTGGTTAAACGATTATGCTCCTCGCAGCACTAGTGGCGCTCAGTAAGTTAGACAAACTAGTAATGCATGTATTAAGATATTTAAGGCAAGTCCGTTACACACCTACCCCGTTCTCATTACTGTTAACTGTTCAGTCATAGACGGCACACATCAAACGATCGCTTTCCCCTTTGTGTGTATATGAAATGTAATGTACAAAAGAAATGAGAAACTGTTAATGATCGCATGCGATAGTACGGACATGATGTAAAAGGACGGTACATAGAAGTGTGAATTTAGCATTAGGATAATTTTGGTCATCGAGAAAAAGTACACATTACACATATCCCTTTAGACTGAGGTATTATGTGATGTGACCGAAACAGCGGACAAAATCGTTAATATACATTTCTGTCTTGACTGCGTCCTATGTTACTTGTCTTTGCTATCCACATGTTCTTCTCCCTACGATTCCTGTTGAAAAACCGTTTCGCCACTTATAGTCGGTGCGCAGTTCAAAACCGATTGGAACATTGAGAAGGGATTTGTACAGCTAATACTATCTTTACTACCAGAGCTATAGAGTATGAAAAGAAGGCCGTATAACCCTTTGTGCTTATGACCTTATGATGCGTCCATACGGAATGCATGCAGTTCGCGAGCTGTTCTGTCACAGTTCAAAGTGATCGAAAATCTGATCGACTGCTACACAGTTTTATCTTCCGTCTCTTAATAACTTATTCCGTCATTTCAATGAGATGGCCAATTGTCACATTCATTTGTCCTAGAAACAATACTACTTCAGCCATGTGATTTTCCCATTTACAAATTTTCCGTCATACTGCATTCTCTAAAGGTTTTTGAACAATGTAGTCACATTGTCCATTTTACTAATGACGGGAAGTTTCTGAAAATCGTAGTGCAGCATGAAAACTAAAGCATGTTGAACTTACACACTCAGGTTCCTCCATCATTTACAGCTTGAGTCAGCATTTACATATGATCAAACCTTCTATTTTCACATACATACTTCAGAGGGAAGTACTTAAGTGGGAGTGTTTTCTCATTTCACGGCCTACTAAAAGTGGTTGTTGTTATCAGAGCTGATATTCGAACTCTAACTAACATATATTTAAAACAAATGTGCTAACCACTGTTCTACTAACGTCACATTAGACAGTATCGATTGTCAATTTAGAAACCTGGAGTCACAGTCACCGTGTGAACCAGATGCTGTTTGTTAATTGATTGTAATGGATAACCCTACGATTAAGACTTTTGAAACTCGTACTCATAATTTTCTAATCAGCATTCAAGAATTTAATCCGTACGTTTAATGAAGTCGATACCTTCAAAGTAATTAAGCTAAGAGAAAGGACACCATACATCTTTTAGAGATGTCTTACAAATTGAACCTTATTTGTAAGTAATTGGAATACAATAGCTTTATGATATCAGTAATTAAAGTAGTGGAGTACTTGCCAACATGCGACATAAGGAATTCTACCTTTAGTCTGGACATACGCTACGACAATAGAATATGGATGATTTTTACTATACAACATCACAGAGTGATCACGTTCGGGCACAGTAATCTTACACAACACAACAAATAATTTGGTTTACAAATATTTGTGTTGAATGGTGATGTGCTAATGACAATGACAAGAGTGTGAGACCGCCCCATGGATATGCCTTGTTTCTGTGCACAAAACAAGTGTGTGTGTGCAGATAGTGAGTCCAATTCACCTTGCAAATTTTATCGGTTGACGACAGCACATCCCAGCTGAGAGATTTTTACACACCTGGATATGGATTTGACGTTGGTGAACTGATGATTCAAAAGGACGGTGAGAATGTATTTTGATCTCAAGTATCATATGTCACTGGAAGGACCCTGTGTTTAGTGCAGCAACGACGCCAGATCCAGTGTTTATTATACTTGAAACCCATTCAACTGTGTCGTTTCACCTAACCTATTTGAGTCTGCGATAGTTCTCCATACGAATCCAGATGTGCGGGTATATTAGAAATTGCATCCTGAGAGATTCAACTTTAATCATGGATAGAAATAAACGGAGACAACTTTCGATTTATCTAAATGAAACACCTTAAGGAACCTTTGGCAAACTACTACTCCAACAAAGACTGTCGTCATTGAAGTCAGTGACTGTATAGGGCTTCTGTACAAGAAATGTTAATGATGATACCATATGATTATCCTCAATGAAACTACTGAAAAGGAAAAACATCACTTTCTGAACAAAAAGCAAGTTCATAAGCATTTGAAACAGATGGTGACTCGCGTTTCACAGACTTTTCAATGAAACTACGCAATTTTCATCGTGGTGATGATGTTCTATCCGCAGTATCTGACGCGTGAAGTCGATACTGGTATGACATTCCTGAAGTTCGTTTGGTAAACGGCAGACGAGCAGTGACGATTTGAGGCAAATTTCAACCTGGTTATTCACAATGATAAATACTAAATAAAATATTATGTTTGCGCATTAGAAGTAGTGTCAACTATGAAACGGTATGTAGTTTTAAGACAGGACACCGTTTTGATATATATATCCCAACTCAGACGACCATGGATCCTTTTTCGCATAATGTATGTGTTAGAATGACTGAGCAATTGTACTGATCCAAACCCGATCGATTATTTCCGGACTGTGCTCAGTCGACGATAATTGTAGGTAAAGATGCTAACATCCAGTATTTCATGAGAAAAGTGTAAGATAACAGGAGGCGAGAATGGAGTAATCCTAGATGTATCGGGCATCAGTATTGTAAAATGCCTTATTGAGGTTCAGAGACGGAAAGGAATGTCACGAAACAATAGCTCCCTCCGGAAGGCTACCTGTCAGAATGGTTTCAAGGATTTACCTTGCTAACTTTTGTGACTGCCAACATCTCCGCATTAAAAATGAGCACATCGCGATTAGAGTTTAATCCATTCGGTCGCTGGTCCTGCTAAATCTTTGCAGTGAACTCATTACACTTTCCGGGTTGATATGTCTGGATAAACGTTTCTTGTATCTCAGTGTCACTTATCTCCTCCGTTGATATCAACTACAGATGACGCAATGGACTTTTCTAATACTGATTCACAAAAAGTCAAACTAAGTACATTTCACTGGCAAACTGGAACAGGGGATGAAGGTGGAAACTCCAAACTGGAATCTTCACATTCTTTGGGGGTCTATAATGACAGGCTACCTAAACGATCTGGGTGTGCGACCGGCGCAAAACCGTGATAGCTTTAGCACACTGGGGTGGCAAAACTGAGGTATGTATGTTGGCAAGCACAACTCTCCATTATGATGGGCGCAACTGTTCATCAATTGTTTAGTCAACGTTTTCCGACAGGACTTAGTTAGAGAGCTCGACATTGCCGGATCTCACCATGTTACAATTCCAGTGAGGTGCTTTCGTTTCCATAATCTGACTCAGAAAATCAACGTAATCGGCTTTACCTGGGCCACTCTGTATCTTTAGGGAAATAAAGGTGAGATTTCAATCAGCTATCGAGACATTTTAGAGTAGTATCAGGTCCTACGTTACTCTTATCTGAACACTGTGAAGTGGAGAATGGTATAGATAAAAACTAACTGCCCGTAGTAGACAGAGTAATCTGGTAGTTTTTTGCAAGGTGTACTACTTATGAGAAAATGGTGAGCGAAACTTCAGTTGGTTAATTTATTTCCACCTGTTACCTAAATAGACCGCGGTAAACAACTAAGTGTCCATCAACAAACGGTGCAACTGAGTTCAGAAACTGATTCTTCTATGAGACTGCCAGAACCTGCCTTGAGACTGTGCGATACCTCATCATAAACGAACACGTCTCAGTCTATTTCTCCATTGTTTGAACTGGCCGATTAGAGACAGTAAGAATGCTATCGTAAGTCCCAAGCAGCACTTTGCCCTATTTTTAATGGGGCAAAATGGGGGCAAAATGGGGCTCTGTATTTGAGTGCGTTTTTCCTGGTAAATACACGAAATTATCCCACGATATATACTTTTAGCGATGTCTTCAGTGCTGTAGTTCACGTTGGTGCCTATGTGTTAAGATGTCTTTTTCTTTTTTTGTTTTAATGCATCACTTTCACATAACGATTACCAAATGTACTTCAAAATAATGTGTACCGCGGCGTTAACTGTCATCATGTCTTTTTCATCTCATTTCAGATAGGTGGAATACGTGGACCGAAATTACAAGTCAGAAAAAAAGGTAAGACATTGTTATACATAGCTGTGTCCTTCCGTTTGCAAACTGTATCTATCTGTTATTTGTGTTATATACAGTGTGGCACATCAACCATAAGTTGCCTTCCAAACATTAGCTATCGCTTGTTGTGTAATCACTTTAAATGTTTGTTTATGCATTTTTATCCACATAAACAGCAACACTATGTTAGTCTGCTTCATTGAAGTCCTCACTTAAAATATCTGTTACCTTGCAGAAACTCTTCGAAGACGGACCATCCACATGGACAATGAAGATCAGTGAACGAAGATCTGATTTTCACTGTCAACCTGTTGTCTGGGAAGAAACCAATGTACTGATCTGAACAACTGTGTTGTACATTTACGGTGATTGACAATAAATTTACATGCATTCTCAACCTTTCGTTCATTGTCGCTTGTAGTCTTGCACTGGCGTGTCGTCCGTTAAATTAGGGACCAATGTGGAAGCGGTGGAGCAATTATTTGAGAAGAACTAAAAGTATAGTACGTAGTAGTTGAGAAAAATTGTATTCGTAGGTGAGCTTTCGCGCGGTAAAACGAATTTGCGGCCAGCCCCCATTTTGCCCCCATGGGTCCCACGTAGGGCCCATCGGTCAAACCCCATTTTTGCCCCCCGCCAGCCCCCAAAAGCCCCCCGGGGTCCCCTAGAGGACCATATGGGGCGTGCTATTTGGTGTACTGTAAGTTTAGCTAGCAGAAATTACCAGAAGCAAGCAATCATTTTGTTAATTCCATCCTTCATCAGGTATACACAATCGGTAAACAGTGAATATGTAATCAGACCTATGGTTATCCTGTTGCGAGTAGGGGTTGTGGGGTTTTAGTATGCGAATCGACAATAAAAGTTGATGAACACTTTTTACTATTGGCCTCGCCGCTACTTGGTCAACACAATGTGACATAATTCACTTGTTGAAGATGAAGTTGATACTTGTTACACTCGTAGGCGTTGCAAACAGCTGCAGTGCCATGCGTGTGTATGTACATAAAATCCACAAGTGGTTCCCTAGTTTTGTTTGCACGCTGCCCCAGTTTTTAATTATCTATTCACAAGTCAACAAAGCTGATTGTTTTAAGTGTGATGATTCGGTCGACTAAGTGTGAGGTCGTTGGTACAGTGGTCAACATAACTGACCCATGAAAATGTGGGCGGGTGTTCGAAACCGAATCAAGCTAGGATATGTATTAATAACCAGCTTTGGTAGGATCTAATTTTGACCTAGGGCTTTGTTTCGAAAGCATTTGGCTGGAAGGTCTATGTGAATGCAAGATCTGCGAGTAAGGATAACTGGTACACAAATTAAGTCTGTGGTTGTTTTGAACTGCTACTTCTTCGAACTGCGCACAGTTTGTTTCTTCATTAAGTGTTATTCAGTACTGCGAATCGCTGTTTTTTCTAAACTTTAAACATCCTTTAAACTAGTTTCCCACATTAATAGACATGGGCTGTGCACTGTTCCTCTTTCGTTTTTCTTAACGCCAGTTTCACTCACCATTCACGTGGACGTTGCCTGAGATCCATTATTTGTTCAATCCACTTTTCGTTCCATTGTTCTCGGAATTGATACAACAAGAAATTTCCTTAATGGTATTTAATGCTATTTCTTGTTAATTCCTCACTAGTCATTGCAGTCTTATTCAGCTGAACCCGTTTCTTCTATCGCCTTTGATTATATCGAATTTGGATGAGTAGCGAGCAAAATCGATGACACAGCCGTTCACGACCTGTGGGCCACGTCACGCTTAACCATGTGAGACCCAGAACGTTCGGGATCAATAGTGTATAGAATGAGTTTTGGTCCAGCTCAACTTTATTCTGGGTCAATGTTAATCACCGAAACCCAATCACGTTTCCGCCTTGTGTTATATTGCTGCCTCAAATCATAGGAGCGCTTTGGAAGTTCATGAGAACAAACCCAAACATAGTCGAATGAGACCAAGAAGTGTTCCTTCGTGAATAAGGTAAACTGAACTTTGATAATAATTCCTACCGTATGCATTTCCAGTCCATGATAAGAAATTCTTCGAGTGTATCAATCGTTTACATAATGCATACATATATATAAATTTAGTATGTACAAAATGCTCAATCCTTGACTAATAACTGCTGTCCGATTAATGTGGTGTCTAAAATTCGACGGAAGTGCATGCCTTGTGAATGTCCACTTAGTCCGTTACCTTTATAATCAGATCATTCTTATTGGCAAGCAATTATCATTCATACGACCCTAACTCGACAAACTTTTTTCGAATATGGACTGATTGGATTGGAGCAAACATTAATGTCTGGGATAACGCCACTATCCCCTTCCTGAAAATGATATATGGGTGTGGCTTTGTTGGTTATATTGACCTGTCGATTATAGCGGTAGCTCGACAGAACTGCACGGTCATTAGCTACTCGCCGATACCCATTAGCAGATAAGTCAAGCGAATTCTTCTTTTGCATTAACGGTAGTGGTGGACATTGTATATTCAGGGTGTGGTCGGAAAGTTGTGCTGCCCGTATCATTCCCTTCATCGCCATTTCTGTTCTACAAAGTTCAACGAGTTCCACAAACTCTAAAACCAACAGTGGATGCACAAAAAAAGAAAACTGATTGGTTATTTTTGAGAACTGAAGGAGTGGTGGCAATTAGCACTGCTTGTTCGACGAAGTTGTTATGACCAAGTGCTCATGTATTCAGACAAAATCAGATAGCCGTGTTGGTTGAGTAGCGGGTGAGGCAGACGAGTTTATACACAAGCCTGTACGCTTTCCTGTCCATAGGCCATTTAAATTCCCAACCCAGTTGTACTCAGCGTGAGCGCTGCTACCACAAAATAGTATATCAAGCCACGTGTGCATTAAGCACGGTGGAGGAATGTTCAGGAGTGGGAGGGTGTTGAACGCGAAACAAAAGTATGCGGGTATCATTTATCAGAAGGGGGCAGATTTTAGACTACACCGTAGACTAGAGAAGCTGCATATATGTGTACGATAGCTTTACGATCGACGGAGAAAAAAATAGCTGATGCATCTCAGATTTTAGTTGGACAGATGAGGAGCGAGATGGATGGCAAGAGAGCAGTACTCAATAACCTGGTTGGTTGCCTGGTTGCGTAGACCATGTCAACCACAAATTACCCAGTCGGGCTATGTTAGTGCGTGGGTAGTGCAAACAATCGTTCATTATATGTTCACCCGTACCACCCAACAGATGTTGTTAGCAGATAACAGGGAAGAAAATAATTAACTGTGGATAATTGTAAAGTTTTTCCTATTCGTTAAATATACAGATGAGTGATAAAATGGGAGTAAGCGCAGATAAACAGTTGGTTCCTTTTTAATTTTAGTAACAAAAGGCTCCCTATGATGTTGATTTTAAAAGTAGGAGTATCAGAAGAATTGTATTACTTACAACGTTTATTAGAATAACAAGCCAGAAATGAATCTAGCATTTTCTCAGTAAGTGAAAGCAATGTGGTTATTCATTTGTCGGACACAGTGAAATTCACATCTTGGCCAACAGAACATCAGCTATTTTGGTAGATTATCCAGTGGACGATTCTAGAATAAGAGTTAGGACAATCACCTGGATAACATAACTTACAGCTTTATAGGTAGACCTTGCCCAAGAAATTACGATTTAGCGTATTGTTTCATAACTTTCACTAACTATGGCACAGTCTTCGGCTCGATTATTTATTATAACAAACAGAAATAGCAAGCCAGACATTCAAAGCTACGACCACAGTGAACCTAACTAGAGTTCTTATCCCTATGACAGTTGATTATATCGACTGCCGGTGAGACCACATCACATTTCCGAAATGAACTTGAACTAGTCGGAATGAGGTTAAAACGGAACAATATTTTCACCTGATCATAGTTACAAATGCTTTCGAAACCATGCGACGACCGTTATCTCACATCTATTAAGTAAGTGATAAGGAAGTATTAAGAGAACGTTCAGTGAGTTACAGTTCTCTGAGATTTAAAGGATGTACAGAATAGGACTGCATTCCTACGATGACAGTGGAGGTAATTTGTCGGTTTTAGTTGGTGTAGTCGGATATGTCGCATGCTAAATCTTCCCGATAATTACTTGGATTGGTTGGATGTTAATCGCAGTCGAGCCACCATTTTGAAAGGCACGTCATGTAGTTTGCGATTAGAATAGTTGTCACTGGATGACCTTGGAACACGTAGATTTACGTAAGACGTGCTTTGGGAAATATTTTTACTAATCATATCGGTCACAGTATACGAACTAGGACGAATGGATAAAAAGAGCTGAAAATTAGAGATGCGCGATCAACTACATTAGGGTTAGCGGACAAGGCCATGATTAAACCGGTTAACAGTCAAATAGGTCAGTATGAGTTAACAATTCAAGTGCTCAAGAACTAGGTAAGCGACTGGAAATGCAAGCAATATCGGCCATACGTTAACACAAGCAGGAGTCGTAAATGCTAATAGCTAGGGCAAGGTTTTAGACAAGTTGCGCAAACTCATTTGTGAAAAGAGGATCACAGTAAACCTACACACAAACAATAACTGGAATTACAATAAAAAGTTTGAAAGAATAACATAAACTTTTGATGGTTAATCCCTAAACCACCGTGATAGTACTAGGTCAGTGACAATGAGATTGTGTAGGCAAATACTAGGACTACGGAGGTATATCACGGCAGCCTTCGTAAATGACGGGAGTCCGCTAAACCGATTGTGTTGTCGAGTCCAGGTAAGCATCCCGCACACTCCTGTCGTAGTACATCCATCGTTACTGGCAAACAGTTCTACCTTTAAAAAGGGAAGTGTACTATACGCTTAGACTTCCGTGGTAAATGTGATATTAGACTGAAGACCAATGGTGTGTACACGGTGTTGACCAGCATTATATAATGAGTCACAAAAGACGACATATTCGAATATTTGTCGACTCAGACATGACCTTATTTGCTATCCTCATCACAATGAATGACTCGTTCCAATGGTACATGCAGCTAAATTCGCATATGTCCATCACCCACAGCTCCTGTATAGTGACCGATGAGGTCGGTCGAAGCGCCTCGGCAGAGTTTATCGTAAGTAACTTAACCTGATTGTTCTAAACAGGTTTTCTTGGTAACTACTGCCGGCGGTCGACTTTTATGTGCCTCTTTCGTTTGCCACCTATTGGAAGAAAAAGAAAATATATTTGTGACGAAGCAATGAGAAAAATCTCCGGTTTCCAGTCGGCTAAATTCAAGGTGCGGATGTCTTTTGTTATATGGAATGTAATTTTCATCAAATCTCATTTTTACTCAGTTGGTTTGTAAACCATTCCAAGTTTATCTTACAATTTGCATGGTGGTGTGAATTTTGGTGTGCTTACAGTACATATCTTATGAGAGTAAAAAACATGATAAATATGTTCATTTCTCAAGAAAATTGGTTTCAATAACTTTTTAAATGAACTGGCTGTATGGAACACACTGACTTTCTGTTGTTCATGTTGACTTTGATAGCTTTGTATTGCTGATCAGTTAAGGACCAGTCCGAAACTAAGATAGGTGGATGGTAGGGTAATAAATTTTCATAGACCTAGGAAAACTCTTCCGGTAACCTGAAATTGGACATTTAATTTTATTTCTGCCCAACAAAATATCATCTCTTCGATTCACTTATTTGTCTGGTTTATCTATAGTGTATCACAAACGTATTTTAGTTAATTTCATATGAGCTGTTATTTACAGCAGACTTTTAGGAACCACAGAATTATCAACAATTTTCCCCGGGAATATCGCAAACTAAATATTGGAAACAAAACCACCTTTTAGTTCCCATTATGTAAAATCTATCTACATCATTTCCAATCACACACAATGGAACCGTCGATTTTGTTAATTCATGTCTACTTTCTTGTTGGTTGTACTACTTCCCGATAATTGCTGTAGATTTTTTAGCCATATGTTTTTAAAAGCCTTCATATCCATGAATCAACTGTTCGATGGTAGAGGTAGTTATCATTCATGTTTACTCATACGCGTTTAACAGCTTGAGGTTTGCGGTTTGCTTAATTCTAACATTTTGTGTGCCAAACATCCTGTTTGGGGTTCTCTTTCTAAATACATATATATATATATATCATATAGATTGAACATCACCCATAATTGATCGGAGCTGTCGCATTCCCGTAGACTTTCCAGTCGGCCCCTTTAGAAAGTCTATGGGAATGCGACAGCTTCGATCAATTATGGGTGATGTTGTAATGTGCGACCGAAACCAGCAAGCGCGCACTAGTTGAATTTGAATTGGTGACGGAGCGTGCTGCTGTGTTGTCGGCGCCGTTTTAGTTATTGTTTGTGTAAGTTGTGTGCATGGCTTACTGGGCCTTTGGCTCATGTTTGTTTCTTGTTGTTTCCTTTTGCAGGACTTGTTGGAACCCCTACTTCGGAAGAACGCTGTCCCCTGGTGTCTCCACATTGTCTCACAGTTGGTCCGAAAGTGTAACGGACAACCCGAGTAGAAACAGCCGGCTTGCATGCTACAATGTTCAATCTATATGAAAATCAAAATCTCCTACTACTCATCTACATATATATGTGTGTAACTAGGTCACTTTTCGAATCGTATGCCCGTGCTTTCGTCACGGTTCTTCTGGCATTCCTAGTTTGCCATAATTTCTTATTAATCCCGAAACCTCTGTACAGAAGTTTACTTTAAAAAATATACTGACAATCGTTATTTCCCTGTGCTGAATTTGTGATTAGACAGGTAATAAACGTTCACCAACCGAGGGACATGAAGCACGTACTTGCCTTGACCTAACTTAAGTAAAGTGAGAAGTGTTCACATGATTAGTCTAGAAGAGATATCCGTAGGAAGCTGAAACGTAATCTAAAGGCTGATCGTGAGGCTTGGTTAGTGGAAAAGTTAAAGAAATGGAAACCGCCTTTGCTTCAGGGAACACCAGCAAACTCTTTAAGCTGACGCGTGCTGCTGGTTTTAAGCGACCGTCTGTCAGTGAAGCTATCAGTGAGGCAGATGGTACACTAATCTATAACAAGTCCAGAAGGTTAGAACGCCGGGCGGAACACTTTGAGGGTCAATTTAGCTGGCCTCCTGCTTCTACCGTGTTGCCACCACAAACTTCTGATGCAACGCCATGGTCGTAGATTTAGAACCATCCACTGAGACAGAGATTCGCGATTACATCTCGACTCTCAATCGTAATAAGGCTGCCGGTCCAGATGATCTCGTACCGGCACTTTTTAATGAAGGTGGAGAGGTGTTATTTGAGGCCTTGACAAAGCTGCATCAACATGTTTGGATGATGGAGACCATCCCTCCGTGCTGAAGTCACGCGATAATAGTTCCTATATTCAAGAAAGGTATCAGGAGCTCTTGCGAAAACCATAGAAGAATTCGTTTGACCCCAGTCTTTTCTACGGCTCTGGTATCCATTATACTCCGTCGGCTCACTGCAGTTCGGGAGTTAAACATGAGAGAAAAACAGGCAGGTTTTCGTCCTGGCCGGGGAAGTATTTATCATATTTTTACCGTCCGTCAAATTTTGGAGCAGCGTCTTAGGTACCGCCGGCCAACAATTTCCATATTTCTCGACTATAAAGGTGCATTCGATTCAGTGGATCGACCTACACTTTTAGAGTCACTTAAACGCAGCGGTGTTCGAATCAAGTATATGAACATACTGTCGGCGCTTTATTCTCATACTTTAGCTCAGATGAGGGTTTACGGCGAACTGTCTGACAGTTTCAGCACCAGTAGCGGCGTTCGTCAAGGCTGTCCCCTTTCACCATTTTTGTTCAATTTCGTCATGGACGAAATAATGGAGGATTGTCTGCGGCACTCGAATGATGTCGGTGTGGACCTCCTACCTGGTGGAAGGCTGACTGATCTTGATTATGCTGACGACAAGGTGTTGCTGTTTGACAACTTTCAGGCGGCACAAGCAACGCTAAATGCAATTTCACGTTCTGCTAAGTACTTCGGAATGCATTTTACAGCCTCCGAATGCAAAGTGCTTCTGCAAGATTGCTGGGATTATGTAGGTTTAATGTTAAATAATGAAGTCCTGGAGGTTGTTGACCGGTTTGTATATCTGGGAAGCTGTATCGACGGCAAAGGTGCAGGGAATGAAATAGAGGCGCGTATTTCCAAGGCTAAGGCGGTGTTTACTAATCTGAGGTATCTCTCTGAAATTTAAGGGTCGCGTATATCAAACAACAGTGAGGGCTGTATTATCTTATGGCAGCGAAGCACGGCCCCTTATGGTAGAAGACGTGAACCGTCTGCGTTCAGTCGCTCATATCAGGTGGCAGCAACGAGTGGACAACGAGTAGGTTAGGAAGCTGGTGTTTGGCACTGATTGTCAAACGAGTTCTTTTATTCAGTCACTACATTTGCACAGACTTAGATGGTTAGATCATGTACTAAAGATGTCAGCTAGTCGTTTGCCACACCGATCACTGTTTGTCGACGCTACGGCCAATTGGCGTAAGGTGCGAGGTGGACAGACGATGAAATGAAATCGCTCACGAAGGGGTTGGCTACTGTAGATCGGGTTCGTCTTCCGGGCTGGAGCCCTCGTGACTGCAAGGGCTGGTGACTTGAGAAGTTAGGTGATATGGCGGCTGATCGAACCCAGTGGCGTGAATACTGTCGTTGTTTGTCCGAGTTGTCTGTGAAGTGAGTGCACTTAATGACGCGGGGCAGTGAAAACCGTGAGGAAGCTGTCTTACTGATGACGCCTTACTTTCACTTACAGCTCGGTTGTTTGTTTGCAAGATGTAGGCGCCTTGATGTTGTATGTTTGAATATAGACGTAGCTATTTTTAGTAGTTGGGTCCCTTCCCCCGTCCCTTTTGTCTTCTCTCCTCTTATACAGCATTTCCTTTTTTATCCCTGGTTGTGTGGCAGTTGAGCACCAGTATGAACCACCGATATATTGCTGTTTATGATGTTGATGATGAGGTGTTCAAAGCGGTCAGTGCAGTCCAAATGGGCAGTCTTTTGTGTCGTCTAAGCTGAATGAAACTCCAAGATGCTTTGCGCAAAGACAAACTGGAAACGCTTAACACGATTTACATCAATTTCTCGGTATTCACACTGCCTCTAATCCTTTGCTTTTCAGATCATCTTCGACATGTACCGAATGTTTGAGCATCTAATCTAATCTACAATCGTCTTTTGTATGTCCTATCGACGGTCTTCGGATTGTATTGACAATCGAGTGGAATTGACTTGATGTTACACATTACTCAATTTAATATTGATATTTCTCTTTTTTACAGTTCAAACTCCAATATCAATTTTATCCAAATTTGAAGTGAATTATGCTGAATACGCGTCACCGAATGATATATTGCGGATCTTTCCGGAATTAGCAGTACAAAATAAAGTTCTGTTATATCTTAAGAATGTGATAGAGATTTTTTTAAACTAATTGATCTTGATGCAGTTTACCCATCACCCCGAACTCAGGTTATTTAGGTGTACTAAAATAGGTTTACTCACGCATGGTCAACAGCGGTTAAAAAATGCACTCCATCTCCTGCTGTTTGCATTATACACGTCTACATTTACTAAGTCACAACTTCAAAATATCCGCTTAATCTATTGCAACAGTGACAATAGTATAAACAAGAGATGGCATGCAGTACATACCTTATACTGTGTAATTGAGTTACGAAGTTATAGCCTGAGACATGCATGAGATCAACAGGGAGATTGAAGTCAACATATGATCAGTTTTACTAACGTGTTTGGATGTGGTGGTTTGGTCATTCCCCGTGTGAAATTGGCAGGGTACACATAGGCCATCACATTGACAAACGGATGAGCCAGAATGTTCTTCTCTGTGTGGACAACGCAAGCAATACTGACGTACTCTAACAAAAGCAAAACTCCTGTACAAAACTACCTTTGTCCTTGTGACTACCAACGAAGTGACGGATAACTTTCTCGACCTTGTTAGGGAAGTGAACTCGCTACTTGTGAATATTTGTCAGAACGATACTTCATATATCTATCCATTGAACAGCGGGTCCATGTTACTTTGGTTGGAGGATAATGTGTAAGTTATTTCTTTTAGGCGGTGTACTTCTTATTCTCACCGAGGTAAAACCGGTCAGCCAATCGTGGTTAGCTTGCAAATGAACCCAAAAAGAGTTGACGGAGATTTTTTAAAACCACTTGGTTCCATTAACCTCCAATAAAACGATAGATAGCCGTTTTGACCCAACTGGGTCCTAACAGCACTATGCACACCAAGAAATCGAACCCAAGACCAGTAAGTGTCACAGTGGTAGCGAAGGTGCATATTCACTAAACTAGGCAACCACCAGGTAGAAAACCCCTCACTTTACTCCAGCGTCCTGGTGGATTAGCACTAATTTGTAGGCTAACCACAGCGATTAGTCGATGATGTCTTATGAGAAAATAGAGGGAACCAACTAGGAAGCGTGCTTCCTTTCATTGTGGACCAGACGGAAACGTATTTGAGAAATTACAATCTGCATCCTCGTACAAATGGCAATCAAATTGTAATAAACAAAATCCAGAATTTTCGTTTACAACGTTTCGCTTATCTGCCATTCCAGATTAACACGGTTCATTCTGTGTTTGGTTATGTGATAGATAGATAGATAGATAGATAGATAGATAGATAGATAGAAATAAGGATCACACATGATGCGAAAACTTGACGTAGATTTTTTTCGACCAAGCCCGTAAGTCGAATGATTTATCTCAAAACTGTCTATTTCATGACCTGGTGAGGTGGTGACTTTTATGTTGGATAAAATTGTAAAAGAAAATATGGTAGGAGAAACGTTCATTAATCACTTTTCCAGATTAATGTCTACACAATTTAGAGTGATCAATCTGTTGTGAAATATTGCCACTGACTCCACTTGCTTCCTCGTCACACTTCATCAACCATTCCGTACCAAAAATAGAATACAGTCCACGCATCCATCTGAGTTAGATTACGACAACCAGTAGTTTTCTAATTCATAATTAAGAAATATTTCAGCTGTTATAACAAACTGCTTCTAGAAAGCTACTTCCTCATGTGGATCCTGTTACTAAGCTTTCCCATATGTCGGTAACTTATAGGGACGGGCTTTGTTCTTTCTTTGGCCGTTGTTGTCACTGCTGCTGTTATTGTTGTTGACGTTGAGTCAAAGCTCCACTTGGCAGATGGCTTGTTGGCCAATGAGCCGTATTCAATAGTGTTGTGTCACACGTTGCGGTAAGTTGTGCACACGTGTACAAGTAATATGCGGTCATTTGTCCCTTGTTCAAATATCCATTCTGCCAGAATCACCGGAATGAACACAAACGTTTGTTGAGATCACGCATCGGTCACATATCTGTGAAGAAAGATAGGGAGACAACAAGGAATGAATTTTGTGACCACGCACCCGACAGTTGTTAGAAAATGAAACACCTGGCCACCTGTACATGCCCAAGGTTTTCGGGTACGATATGGGCTAAATCATCATCATCATCATCAACTTCAGGCTGTTACCCGCATACGTAGTAGATTGGGCAATCATCTGCGCAAGATGAAGCACGGATAACTGACCAGTGTCAAATACACACGCACGCAGTGGGCACACTTGACAACCGGATCCTGGCGGGACGGACTACGAGCATAGACTGACAATCAGTTCATGCACATGATAGATAGAATCAGTGACCAGACATGCCGTCCGTAATTCCGGTTGTGTTACTGATAAGTTACAAGGTAATCATAACGCACATTTCCTTGAAATCCTGATTTTGTATGGCCAGATAACTGTTTGGCTAGGACCAGAGCAAACGTACACTGAGCTCACTTCACCCCCATAGCCAAGTACTTACAGTTAATCATTTATATTTCGGTTAGCGGCAGACATTTTCATCTCCATTGGCTTGGCTGGATTGTGATTGATGTAGCATGAAACCGTTAAACTGATCCAACAAGCTGGCTAAAAATATCCCGGGCCAGAGAACTGCTGTTCAGTGTGATCGCTTATCGACCAGTAAGTACACGTTCCATGGGCATAATTCAACCAGAGTGTTTATTGCTATCAAACAAAATAATACACATATTATGTAAGCACACACCTTTTGCAAACGGATGACCATACCTTCAGACATACAAAAATGTGGGGTCCTTGGTTTATTTCAATACTGTGAATATGCCCGGTTTAGTCATGAGAAGAAACGCGTAGCAAATAAGCTCGTTTTCGGTGTTTCATCATCAGGCCAAATACAACACATTTATATGGGTTCGATAGGGGGCGGTAGATAACATAATACTGAAGCGAGAGATTTCAGTCAACAGTTTCTGTCAGGGAACACGAAGTAACGATAGTAAATTGTAATCGTTTTTAAATCTCGTAGTCTTTGAAATGCAAAGAACAGTATAAAAAGTAGGATCACGTTGATTTTCAAACAGCCTATTCAATGGTTTTAACAGTACAGTAGTTAATCTCAGTAGATGCACATTTAATTAACTAGGCAAGAATCTACTACAGGGAAGTCAGTCTTGCGTAGTATATTAGACTTGAAAGACAAAAACTATCCGAGAAATAGAGGTGTAGCCTTAACATATCATTTCGGGGTTTCATTGTTTGTTGTGTGAACCGAAGGAACCTGTGTTCGTATTTTCACATTGGTTGAAACTGTTAAATTTTACCTTATTTCAAACTGTATTTTGTAGGCTAGAATCCTGTACATAGTTCCAAAGGTCAATGATAGTAAGAAAGATGACAGCTTGATGAATCCAAATGTTAATATTAGTTTTCAACTGCGTTCACACTCAGTACATGAATATTAACAACGTTAATGAAAACTGAAATTAAACTGATGTGAAACAGCTAAGTTATAATTTAAACAGGGTCTCTTTGGTAGTAGGCATCTTGTCAAGTTGTTGTCATCTATCACCGAGTTACTAGTTTGCCGGTGGATAGGATGTAAGATGTGGGCCGGGAACGTTATGCACATAATTCCTTTTTTATTTGTGATGATTGCCGAAACACCCGTGTTGGGCTTCCTAAACCAAAGTTACCGTGCTCTTTGAGACATGCGTTGACTCCGTTCAGTTGACTCGGCTGACGGTTTGAGTGTGTTAATCTAAAGGGATACCATAATTAGGGAGAGGAAGTGCTTCCTCCCTGTGGATATGCGCAGGTCAATTTTGAACAGTGTAGATCCTAGTTCTCTGGACAATGAAACATCCGGAAAAAGGGCCGGTGGACATCAATACGTGGTTTAAAGCTTCCTTGTGCATATCTTCGTCATAAGACAATGTTCATAGGCGTATATTCGAGGTAGTGTGATAATTGTCAGGAAGAAATAATGGTATTCTATACAGCCAAAAACTGTCAGATTTACCGTTTCTCGTAAAAGTCAACACAGTGTAATCAGGGAAAGTTTCGAGTTGACTGCACAACTAACATCAACTCTGTTTCTCTTTGTGGCAGACTAGAGATGCGATGGCTTGTTGTCATTGAGGACAAAGAGAAACCAGCAGCGGAATCAACACTTTTACAACACTGTTAATTGTGGGTGAGCATCAAGAATCATTATGTTGTCAATTTTGAGCCCCTGCGGTAGTAATCAATGTAAAAGTGACAATCTGAGATGGACTGTGTCCATCTGCGCAAACGGAATGAAAGCAAGTTATAGTTCTTTTAAACATTATTATCCAGCTTATTTAATGGATCAGTCGCTAGTGAACGGCATGTCATCTTTTTGAGATGCAGATAAAAAATTAGCAAGTGAAAACCTGTTGACATTCAGGTTACGCAATTCACGTTTACTTCCCTAATAACTATGTTCATTAGTAAAACAACCCTCTTCGATTCTGTCCATTCATACCGATAGCCGACTGTTATTTTGTTTTAATTATTGTTGAACAGACTTTACAGTTCAATTGGCTGATGGAATTGCGGCAGATTTCCGTGTATCTTGCTTGGAAATTAGGTAACCAGATACAAGTGTGTAGCCTGATGAGCGTTTCATTGGTCAGTGTGATGATCACTGTATCACAATTCAGGCACTTTGACAATCAAATTTATTTAAAAATAATCTCCGTTGTTTTAGAATTTTATTCTCTACATTTATAAATCGGTTATGGACACAACCCAATAATCGAACAACTAGAATTCCGGTGCATTCTATCCGAGTGTGAAAAGGTGCGGCGGGTAGTCTGTCAGCAATTAATTGTTTTCCGCTCAACGAGCCAACAATTGAAACGGCTTTCGGAGCCAGCCCTCAATTGTTCAACCTCAAGCGATGAGCTCGATTGTTTGCTCTGACAAGTCTATTTTAGCTGGTCTTGCGGAAAAAGTAAATGTAGACGGGATCTTTAATCACACAATGGCTTCATCCCACCCTTAAGTATACGAGATATACAAGAGCACACACAAACGTACACGTGTCTCTGTCAACGAGATAAAGTGCCTATTATGCTTTAGGGTGTGTGGTTATCTTTCAGGCGAATCCAGTATGAGTTTTAGCGAAAGTATCAAAATGTTGTCAGTTCATCTACTGTAGCCCACGTGCCTATCACATCTCCCCTTCGATCCACGCCTAAAATCGTGGTGTTGGACAAAACATGTTGGTCCGTCGTCTCGCGGCAACGTCATGCTGTTTGCCTTGCGTTGGAACAAAGTGAAGTGGTGACTATTTGTTATGTGCACTTGCTGGCTGCAAAACGGATTATGACTTTTCCAAACGTTTCTAAACTGTGTGCACACTTGTGTTCATGTCTATATGCTACCTGATGAAATAAGGATTACATTGCGGTTCAAAGTTGATATCAAAAGATAGAGCTGGGATGTTCGATCGATTGAACAGAACGATTGGAATACCGAGTAAAAGAAAATGCATTCTGGGGTATCATGAATTCAAGACAGACTAGCTGAACTCGGGGGAAAGCAACACAGGAAAGACACTGAATATCAAACAGGGTTTGCGTTCATGTTATCTTGTACACTGCTGTCCAAACTGTACCAAAAGTATTAACGGTCAGTCTACGAGTAACAGATTTGTCTGTAACCGTCAAACGGCGACAGAATTTCACTGTGCACGATTGGGTGAGTGATACAGAACTATGAAGGGTTACGTTTAGTCTAATATTTATGAGAATAAAAACCTGACCGAATTGTTGCCGACCATTCAGAACTGTAATCTGGCGACGGAATCGTCCTCAGCTTTGATTTGAGCTTGTTACCGTCATGTAAGAAGTCGAGAGTCCGATCGATTCAATCGCCGAACATGCTGAGATAGGTGCTGAATTTACAAAGTCAAACCTGATTCAGACAGGATTACATACAGCAGTAAGTGTATGCCTATGTCTGGATAACCTTCTTAAGTATACTTTAAAAGACCATATTACTTTCTTCCATTTACTCAAGTTTATTACACCGTTAAATTCGTGGCACTTTGAAATGCGATTCGCTGGTTGTGAAGACAAATTACAGTTAAAATATTTTGGGCACAACTAATTGCACCCATTCGCAAACATTATCATAGTATCAACAAAAATGTTCATTTCCTTCACGGATTACGAAGTACCACTCGTCAATAGCTGATATCAGTTAGATGATTTTTCAACCGAGTCATTCTTTCACTGTCCACTCTAAAGTGTGCACGTTCTAACCGGTTTCAACGTATCAAAGGAAACTGTGGAAAATTGATACAAACCTAATCATATCTGTACCCGAAACAGTTAACCTCAGTTGGACTGGTGGTTAGATGTAACAAATCTATAGCTCACAAAACCAAAACTTCCCAGTTCAAATCTCAAACCGATTAATAGGTAGCATCACAAACGAAATAACGAAATGTTGACACACAGTTATGGGTTTATCCCTATAGTCATCTGGTATTACCGTTTCGTATATGTGGTCAGTTTTCTAATAATAGCAACTAGCTCGAGTAAAGGGTGAGTAGTAGTCACCTGACAGTGATGCTGATCTCATGTTCCCCGGTTGCGGATACCCTCATATCTTTTTTACTTACACCTCAGTGTTTCCCTTTGATGAGGATATCCATCTTTGGTCGTCGTAAACAGAGCAAGCTATCCGCCGGCTTTCTTAAATTGACCCAATCGATGCAACATACACGAAAGTTCAATTAGCCGCAACCGACTGACCGAGTTTGGAGCGGAGTGATTCGCAAGTGTATTTTACGCTCGTGAGCATGTCAATCTTGTTGCCTCAGGCAAAGCCGGTGCAACAATACCAGTACGATGCAATCGTTTCAGCAATCATTTCGGCCACAACAGATCGGAAGTGAGCACCTGCATACATTGGGCATTTTTGTTTTGTGTGTCTGCGTGTGCCTGTTTGGTTTGGGAGCTTCTAAAAGGCGGATATCTTGAACAAGTCAGCAAGTCCGTTATAGTTTCCGGTTTGCTCGTTTCTACGACGATTCATTCTAGCTAGACTTGTTTGTGGATATGTTTTCGAATGGAGGAATCACGCATCAGTTGATAACCCAACGTAATGACATTTCCAATTCAACCTGCTATGTGCACTTCACTTGAAGACACTGTCAACAACCAGTTTCTCCTTTCATTCTAACTCTGAGCAAACGTCCGACACAAGTGAAAGTTATGTTTCAGGACAATGACGAACCAACCGAATAAGACAGACCATGACCAAAAACAAAGGTCATTCGACTTACAACTGGAATGTTTAATTTTGTATGGGTAAGTAAACACAATTTCTTGTGAGCATGTAAAGTTCCTATTAGGGTTACCTAAATCAGCTTCAAGATATATGAGTTCGGACCAGTGAACTTAATACCTTACCGGACACATGTGCGACGAAACGGGACAAAGTATAACATGAAGAGCCTTATATACTATACGTCATCCGTTATACGTGAAATGAATGTAAGTCTTGCTTTTATGAAGCTCTGAAGTGCAATGAATTCATCCATTACCAATGCCATGAAACCTCGTCATAATGTTCTGTTTCCTGCCAGCGTTTACGTTCTCATGCCCATATACATAAGTCGGTGATCCCTTGTTTGTAGTTCAGTAAAAGTAGTGCAGTTATATGATCAGTACGGAGTTTATCAGCGTTTAACTTATGTTTTAACGTTTCATCGTTTACGTGGGTCAGTTAGAATCTACTTCCTCGCAAATATTTAAGTAATTAGATGCTTTACGTGCTGCAATTACTATTGTGTTGCCTTCATCTCAAGTTCCTTTCAGTCCAAACCAAGAAGGATCAGTATCTGAGTAGAATATCAGCAAAGCCGACCTAAGCTGATTACAAGCTAGTGTTTTTCACGAGGGTTGGCTACTGTACAAACACAACAACTCATGAAATCAGTGTTAACAGCTCCCAGCAACGGTACCAAAGTGAGCATCCCACTAATAAGCGGCGAATACAACAGTCTGTGAGAAAAGGAATACATGGCTGCAGTGCATGAGAGCACTACATCAAACAACCTAAACGCCGGAACAGCAAGCCACCCATTCGGTCGGCTCAGGAAAGAATTCCCGGTCCACAGCATGAAGGACGCAAGACACGAGAAGTATTAACACCAGATTATCGCTGGCCTTAACAGAATACCACGATACTTTTGAAATATCAACAGTAAAGCGTAACAGGTGAAAATCGCTAGAGAGGGGTACATTCAAACATACGAGCAGGATTTTGTAACCAGACAAATTCACGCATACTTTGGGTGGTTGTCATTCACAAATACGGGTATGTGTGGACTAGAGAAGAAAATGCTTGTGCAATCCCAATGAAGAATGTTCTGACAATCGCTTAAATTAATAAACTACGCGTTTTGCCTTGCCATCTACGATGTTGAAACAGTATTGACGGGATGGTTTTCCTCCCCATTTGTCGCAGTACGAAGGGATTCTTGGAGTTTGCTGGTACCAGAGACTGGAGAACAGCCGGCTACTAACCTCAGGTCTCCTGACCCGAAGTGGACTGAACTTAAGATTGTAAACATCCAAAAGTTAATGTATTGTGTGCAATAAAACTCTTGTCATAAAAATTAGAAAGGCGAATATAGAAGTGATATGGCTTTAATGTGGTACTACTTGTTGTCAGAGCCTTAGCACTAAAAATCAGTTAAGCGCGCGATTGGTTTCATACTTTTGACATAAATCTTCTAAGTGCTACTTAATTTAACTAATTGTAAGTAGCAGAATTGCTGAATGGTGGATAACACTGAAAAACCACCATGGACTGTTATGTTAACTAAACACCTTCGGCTGGTTTGATTTGTCAAGTGATACGCTAGCCTTAACATTTCCGTCTATCTTCTTTGATTGGTGTTTACCACCTGGCCCATTTAGAACACATGCCAGTGTCACCTGATACAAATGTTGGGATTCGAGCGTGATAGTTTTGCCATTCTCTGATTGTTTCAGCCAGTACAACCTGACTAGTCGAAGTCGTTATGATTATACAGAGCAGTACCACAGAAACCTTCGCAGCATCGTAAGGTAACATAGCCTCAGACAAAAGTGATATTGGGGTAACTGTACCTAGCAGAATTATAGACCTAAAGTTCGATTGCGTTACCACTCATGGATCTTGTCTTTTATTACCAAAATTGAGAGTTGGACTTGGACCCTGTTACAGTAAGACAATAACAACACGGTCAGAAACACTGGGACAGTTTCAATTCTCCAATCTCATCATAAAATTTTCACCCGAATGCAAAAATTTTCACAGACATAAATGATGTTCAAATTATTTTGTTGAATACTTACACCTTGTGGGACAGCTGAAAATTTTTCAGTTTCTGATAACCACTACTAAACGGAATTTGAGTCCTAACCTAATACCTTACGAATTCAAACTGCTGACCTTCACGGAATACTGGATGAATCTAAAAATGTGTACCATATGCCATGAACAATTTGGAACTTGTTGCTAGGTACACAAGTATTCTGGCCAACTCAAAACACTGGGTGCTCTTTTTTTTAGTTTTTATTAACATAACAAGTTAACATATTGTGGATATTAACACGTGATTTTATTTCACCAACCATCTACTAAACACACTTTTTAAGTGAAATGGATTTGTGATTAGGAGGTTAATGAGTCAGTCTACCAAAATCCACTTACGTTCAATTTAAATTAACGTTGGCTTGTCAACCCAAGGGCCAGACATGTAAACCGATTGACGAAATTGGGATTCATTTAAACTGAATACTACTTCCACTTGATCACCACCTTCATATCTAGGTAGACATTCAAGCCAGCATGAGAACACCAGTAACCAATATGAATACTTCGAAATGATGTCCGTATATCCTTAAGCTGTGCACACAACACTCAAGACAAGATATCGTTTTAACGGATGAACCACAGACAGAACCTGGTGTTGACTCCAAGCTCCTGAGAAATCCAGCCGTTTGGTAGAGCATTTCTGAAATCAGACAAGTTACACATCCAAGGAAAAATTTTAAACGTTCCATCGTAATAGCACCGAACTGTCAGAAAACACCTGGATTGTTGCTGTTTATTTGAACACCTGAGAGCAAGGGATGAGTTAGCAATAAATTGACCTGAATCGTACCCTTAATTGGCTTAAATCATTGTCTCCTATTTTTCTAATTTGACATTGTTTCCGTTTGAAAGGCAGTGGGGTCTATTTCCCCTGGGTATCAATTCGGTCGAGTGAAAGGAATAGAGTTGCCAGGTTTTGCGGTCTGAACTGTATGCTATGCGTTGCTCGCACGTACCATAATTCGTTTAAAATACAATTAGCATAGAGTCAGTAATCTCGACATTGACCGATATAACTGTCGGGTTTTGTGAGTTGAACGACCGAGGTAAACCATATTATTTCACGGTCCCCAGATTATGGAGGTTGGCCGGCAGAATTGCTGCCAGCAAACATCTCGTGAGGGTGTGTTACGTGATCATTGTGCTCAGAATGTGTAAACAGTTGAGTGGGGATGTTGAAAAGAAAATTTGTTTAACGATCAAGTCCTAAGCAGTACACAACTGATGAACTCAAGCACTTCAACCTGGCTGTCGACATTCCACCTGACGCGGCAACAAAGTTGAGTTAATTGGATTTCAATTCAGTGATGTGTGAGAACAAAATGTTTGCCAGGCGAATTTGTTCCGCTCTCGACAACAACCTTAAATAATTCGTTCCATATTATGTTCGAACTGATCAGCAACCTACCTCTGAAGGTTTCTATAGGACAACATATTCTATTCAGCTCTCAGTAAACTGAGAAGTGCGTTATTTTATATGTTGCCATTTTCTTGCCTCTCAGCACAGTCAGTGATTGGGATATTAGTGACAGAAGTTCTGGAAGTTGAAGTATTTCAAATTGAAAAACACAAACTTAATCGCGGTCCTTCCATTCAGATCAGTCATTCGGCTAGCCTACCTCGAAATAAAGCACTAGACACAATTTCACCTCTTTTTGGAGCTCATGTCAGATTTAATTACTGTTGGTGACCCCTAATAAGAGAGGCTCCGGGTTAGTGTTTAGTTTCAAAGGTGGCCAGCGGAAAGGCTTATCTGAATAGGAGGACTGCGATCAGGTGTGCGTGGTGTTAAATTTAAATTAATTCAAATCCCCGAACTTTTATTAAACACCTAAACTGTACTCAGTTCGTTCAATTAAGACAATAATTTCAACCTAACTGAGAAATTCTGATCACGGGTTACTGATTGGATTAAACGGAGCGATTCTTTTTAGTCACCCGTCAAAACGATCGAATAAAGTGAACATTATTCACACAAGGTTGTGATTTGAACGTCTGGATACGGTCATTCGGTCATGCCTATTGTGGGTTCACCGGCATCGTGGTTAGCACGCTGGTCTCACAAGCACGAGAATCGGAGTTCAACTTTCGGTCCAGACGAGGATATGCACAGTTGATGATCTCTAACGAGGGTGAAACTCGAGTCTAGTGCTTCCTTTCGAGGTGGGTTAACCGAAAGGCCTATCTGATTGCGAAGCCTGCGATCAGGTATGGGTAGTGTTCAAACTGGAATTTGGATATCAACTCAAGTTCGCCAGTGTAATGAATAAATGTGCCGGGGTAGATGAAATGAACGTTCAGAATTTACATTGCATTTGCCATCATGCTGCGCAGTAGTCGCGTACATACGGGAGGCTGATAATTATCAGGCTGTTTAACCCTGATTAGGATAATTTGAGATTATCACGTTGGAATTCACAACTATATAACTGACAATAAATATTGTTACAACAGAGTTGTCTACCCAACTCATTAAATACAGTAGCAGAGCAGTTATGGGCAGTCCATTAGGATTCATTCATTTTGATGCTGAAGATTGAGTACTGGTTGACTGCAAACATCACATATTTGTCAAGCTAAAAACGTCACGTCAGTGATAATTTAATTATAAAGTGACCTATAAAAATAATTAGTTATCCAGAAAATCATCTTCATCATGACTTGAAGGTTACATTTGAATTTTAGGTAAACGATTGTCTGACGTATCTAGACATAGTCAAAAGCTGTCATAAGATGGTTATATTCGAAGAACTACAGAATATGCAGTGATTTACAGTTAAACACAGTCTGTTGGGTAGGATGTAAGCTTTTTGATTTAAGCTGAACCAAACGGAATAATGAAAGCCTTCTCATATTAAACTGGTTCTGTACATAACTTATTGATTGACAAAAATATACAGCGTACCATCAGGTGGAATCTGTGCACTGAAGTTGATAATTAACATTTAATACTTCACGAAGCAATAGCATAACCAATTGAATTGAACAGCGGAAAACCAGACAAGTTGGAGTATATCATATAAACGAAGAAGGCATCTTGAGGGAATAAAGTAAACACGGGGTACGTTCATATCTCTGTAGATGTTTGGATGTCATGGTCGGTAGCGTGTTGGCTTCTGAGTTGGTCTTTGGGGGTTAGAATCTGTGGGCTGGCGTTTAGTTACCAGACTGCTTGTAAAACTCGCAGCAGTTCAGAATTCACTCGCATTGATTCTGTCCAGAATCAGCAGGAATTGTCTATTGAGAGTTCACGTGGTCCATTAACCTCACACCAGAAAACTAGAAAAAGAGCGGACGCTGCTAAGAACAACCGAAAGAATCTACACAAAAGACGGTCGTATGAAGCAACTGGACGCGATAATTTCCAATATATAACCACAAGGTTACCCGAAAAGTTTAATAGTACGACGCGTTATACGAGCACCACAATCAAAAGCGGGTGTCAGTTTTGAAAAGAGGAATTCCCACAAACGGTTGTCATTTAAAGGTGATGGTACTGCGTATCAAGCATTACAGAGGTTACCAAAGTCGACTGAGCAAAACCTAACGAAGATGAATTTTGTGTACTCACCTATTTCCAGTGATTTAGTGGTTTTATTCAAGATAAGCCCTCAATCTCACTTTTTGCTACACTTAAAACTTTGCATGTAACCAAGCAGAAAGTTACACTGACACAACTGAGAGATGCTTAATCTTCAAAGCGAAGGGACCTATGTTTAAATGTACGTTAAGGTTTGTTTTACCGGACAGCATCATTGTCAATGAAACACTCAAAAAACAGGTGTCCGTAGTCACCAGACGTGTTCAAACCACTGGTGACTATCGATCCAGAAGGTTTACTTTAGGATATTTTAGTTAACGGTTAGTTGATGCAGTCAAAATTAACTGACTTGTGTCTGTTAAGTTGTATGTAAACTTGAAAGTGTATTGGGCTTAGTGACCAATGTTAATCTACTATCCGATTACCGGCAACTTCATTGTAGTGTATGCGAAATGATCCATATGATTACAAATTTGATACTGATGAGTCAGTACAAACTACCTGCATCTACCATCTGCTAACTATTTTGTTCAACTATGTTTACAGTCGCTGGTGTAATCCGTTCGGTTCCGAATACAAATAAGTGATTTAACTAACTTTCTTATAGCGGATGAGTCATAGAAACAATATTTTTTTCTTCTGGACCAATTACAAATGTAGCATGTTAAAAACTTTGAAGATGACTGAAAAAATTCCAGTTTTAAAAATCGAATTTTCAAAAAACCGCGTATCAACTTATTTCGTGGTATTCCTTTGGTGCTTGCGAACAATATTTTACGTTTTATCTTGTGGAACAAACCCAGGATAGACAAGATGAGAAATAATTTTTCGGTACAGTGGTTAAACTCAGTACTGTATCCAAATACCATAGAGTCGATCAAAGTTTAACATGAATCCTAATCTGATTTGGGGATTTGGTTTATCGTTGTCACCAATACTGTCAACTTTGTCCAGGAAGGGATAATGCAACCAATATGATTGCATAAAAGAAATTTTAAGGCAGCAACCATGGGAACTGTGTTTGGTAATGTTCTGAAACTCAAAACAAAAAGGCACCAATTTCACTTTACTAGAACAGCCGACATCCATTGCATTCATTGTACTTCAATCAAACTGAATAACACTTATGAGTAATCATCACGGTGTACGGTAAGTTTAATAACTTCTGTGACTTCAAGTTAACTGAATCATCCTACTCACGAAAGCACTAGCTGGGGTTGACAGGATAGCCGTATATGTATACAAGCACAAGTATAACGCACTGTCTTTTTATTATGACACATAGGAGAAGGATGTATACGCCTAAAGAGTGCAGTAAGAAGACCGGCTGAATGAGTAGAATGACAACATAGATGAGGGAGAACATAAGAACCAAACGTCTGACTAGTAGCAAAAGTGTACGAAAGGACTTTGATCACTAGAGAAAGAATGTGAAAGGCTAAATTTCGATAAATAGTTCGCTTTTGTGAACTAACCATACCGAGTTGGAAATAAGTGTGTATTCGACCTTGCAGTATTTTGAACTGTATTGGGAATCAGTGTGGACATAAGAACAACCGTTATGTATAGTGGCTGCAAACTGTTTTGATAATGGAAATGTCATCCCAAGGAAATGAATTTCGGATTTTCGGAAGAAGGACAACACACCACTTTATACTAACTTCTTTGTTTGTTTGCATCTAAACAACCTAGCCACAACATCGTGAATGTGTCCAAACACATAGATGTTTCCTTATAAGCACGCAGATCATGGACATACAATGGTAGGCAATATGGAGAACCTATGCTATTTTGAAAAACATCATGGTTGTTCAGAAGTAAAGATGAGCATGTGTATGTTTGTCGAAATAGCCCGTGAAAAACCTTAGGTGGACATGGCTAAAACTTTTAGATCAAAAAGAGTAATTGGGGTAAATTGTGGAGTTTATTGACATCCGGGCCATTTGGTCAATCCTAGAAAGCTAATATGCGAAGCTGGAAAAGCAGTCAAAATAATGATGACGATAAGCGCCGCGGACAAAACAGACTGTCACCCTCTTCTGAACCTATCAATGACAGTCCTGAATGCAACGAGCGCTGGCGCGTCTGTGATCCAATCGATTGACTATTTGGAAGACTAACAGTAGTGATTTCAGACGTAAAGCAACATCCTAACTTTACGACCTACCGAGGACGCACAAGCCTGGGATTCCACTTAGGCCAATTTTGGCAATGACAAACCCCGCTTACCATAAATTGGCACGCTGGCTAGTCGCTACTTTAACCCCATTACGACTAAAATTTCAGGTACACTCCATCGAGGATTCTTTTGAACTGGTCAGTGACTTGGACAAAATCAATCTTTCTAATGAGCTGATGTGCTCTGTAGACGTTCAGTCATTGTTCACAAGTATTCCGTTACACAAAACGATTGACTATATTTGTGAACTCGTTGGAGTGAGTCACATTTCGTCGCCACTTCCGACTGACAAACTGAGGGAAACTTTTCTGCTCTGTACCGAGAATGTCAGCTTTCGTTTTCTCGAGCAGTCCTGCCGTCAAATAGACGGAGTAGCCATGGGAAGTCCACTGAATCACATCTTAGCAGACTTTTTCATAGTAAAACATGTGCAACAGCTACCAACGGAGATGGGAAATTTGTTATAGTGCAAAGGTTACGTCGACGACACATTAATATTCATTCGATCTAAACAGGTGATAGATAACCTGGTGCAACGTATAAATAATTGTCACCCTAACTTGAAGGTTACTTGTGAATTTGAGGTCAACAACTGTCTGCCATTTCTAGACGTACTAATAAGTAGCCGAAAAGATGGCTCGATTAAAAGAACTGTCTATTGGAAATCCACGTGGTCTGATCAATACTTAAACTTCAGCAGCTCCACACCGGTCCAACATAAACGAACATTAGTGAATGCGCGTTTTACACGGCCAAGGCGAATATGTACGCATGACAGTCTTGCGGAATAGCTAGACCTGATTACTTCTGTTCTACAGTCAAGTAGTTACCCCAGAAGGTTCATAGATAGGCACAGTAGTCGAAACGTACCATTGGAAGAGGTGTGTTGCGAAAAAAGGTCTACATGGAGTTGACTTCTAAGGGTGATTATGTCATGCATCAAACAACGCAGCAGTTGAGGAATTCAATTAAGCGAACATTCAATGCAGCTGAACTCCGCGTAATCGCTCGGACTCGAAAGTTACCGGTGCCTTCGGTCAAAAGAAATTAGTCAGTGCGACTTCACGTTATATCTACCAGTTAGTATATAACTGCGGAGGAAATCACATTGGCAGAACCAAAGGATGCTTGAGCTGCAGAATGAAGGAACATTGATCTAAATGGGTGCAGAATTCCGTGTTACCAGAGAACGGCAATGTTGTTGAGACACGTAAGCAGCCAGCTTCCACAGTCGCTAGACACATCCTGACCATTGGTCACGCCGTCGATCCATCTTGCGCATTCAGAGTCCTGTTACGTCATTCTAATCCAAGATTCTTATGGCTTACCGAAGCAGTCGCAATCAACCTACTCAAGCCAGTTCTCTGTGTTCAGAAACAACTGTTCGTGAATTTGACCCTTCCCTGGACTTAATGACCTATCCTAACTCGCTTATTGATTATCCACCTCTCTAGTTTGCTGTAAAAAAAAGCGCAGCCGTGTGATTGTAAATTTTGTACTAACGAGTCAATACGAAATGTACCAGTGTTCGTGTTCTAACTGCTTTGTTCAAACGGATCAAGGGAACCATTCGTTTGAGATTCCTTTTTTGTCGAGCATGTCCAACTACATAACTGAACTACCGAATTGCTTACATTCAGTTTGGTATGTTCACACCCAATTCATCAGCAGCTGTGGTCTCCACCCTTACGCAAGTAATTAATGATCTACAACCCCAGGCCTCACGTAGCAGTTTTTCTCCATTTTGCTGTTATTATTCCCAGGCTTGTGATTGAATTAACTGCTTAGAATGTGCTTCTGAGTCAGAAGTGATACGCAGACTTTAAATGCCACTACAGAACGCACACAAGCTTTTTCTCAACGTGTGAGTTCATAGTAGTGTTGCTGAGATATAGTTTGGTAGATATGTTGGTTTGAAAGAAATATAATTATGGCAAATCCAGCCTTGGGCTGGACTCGAACCAGCGGCAGGAACAGACTCCCCAGACGTGGCAAGTGTTCTACTAGCTGAGCCAAGAGCATACTAACATCCGAAGTTTCTGAATTTCCGGCGTGGCTGGCAGAGCACTTACTCATTCCAGGCATCTTGTTTCTGTGTTTAGTTCGGGTCTGTTCGGAACGTTGACTTTCATAACTGGATTTTTGTCAATTTCTTAGTGGATTTGAGGCATACTGCGAACATAGTGGGTATTAACCTGATTTGAAAACAAGTTGGCTGTGTTTAGGCAATCGCATCCAATATATTTGGAGCGGGTTCAGAAGCCTGACAATTGTCCGCTTGTAATCCCCGTTCTGATATATCAGCCCGCAGAATTCTGTAGGCTTTATAGCACAGAATGTATAAGTACATGAAAATGAACAGAATTGAAAATGCATGGAGGGTCATACGTATGTCATATTATTTCTTGTTCTTCTACAATAATTTAATGAAAGGTAATTTGTCCTCAACTGCATTTCAATAGTTGGGGTTAAACCAAGTGAGTCCCCTACTGCAGATAGCAGACTTTCAAGAATTATCAAAGAAAATCCGTACATGGTTACAGACTGAAAAGGTCAGAGAGGTGTTTGATCATAGTCAAGAGAACTACGATACCTGGGATCAGCTTTAACATAAAACGCTATACTTTCGGTTCGTTAATTCCCTTTTTTTTAAATAATAACCACAATGGGATGTTAAGTTTCGAGAAAATAAGCTGCAAAGAGACATTTTCCACACGCAGGGTTAAATACACACATTTGAAGTCACGCCATAATGGGTGGTTAGGCGTACTATTGAGAAGTGCGCCTACAACGGGTGACGGACTATAGGCTTGCTACTTCACAATCAGCTATAAGGCACGTGATGTATTAAACAGATATCGTTTTCCCTGTGGAAGGTTGGCTGTGAACAACAGGAAGGAGAAACGGACCAAGATAAGTTGATTCCACAACAGACGCGGAGGCACATTTGAGTCATCTTGATCGCATGAATGGATGAAGTTTCTTAGTTGACCTTAATCCCTTTGTCTGTGTACGACTGAATGACTCCAAAACTGTTCTTTGATTTTGAAATGAACGGGTTCATTAATACAAAGGTATCGGTACTAATATGAATAGATTGACAGATTGGGGAACCTTGTATGCATTCATCTAATTCCTAAATGACGAGTGAACATATGGATCAACCTTGCTTAACAATTTGGGGATGAGAGTTCTCTCTACACGAATATGTTATGAAACAGCTTGTCTCCGCTCTCATCAACTGTTCTTTAACGCTTGAGTAAGGTACAGTATCAGTAACCTAAAACAGCTCAGTGAAATCTAACCAAGCGAGACTGGTTACAGGTGTTCTTCTAGTAGCTCATATAAGAATCAATGCTGTAGTCAGGTACAGCTTAAGTCTGATAGATAACTTATTGAATTCTTTTAATACTAGATTTCCTGACAGAGTTAAACCTTTTCTAACCTTTTCGCCAGTTCACCACCACTCAACCTGCAGTTATTAGAAAGACAAGGCATTCGTTACCGAAATTGAGCTTGGTTTCTTTCCCAGTGCTTGGTCGCTCAGGTTGTTCCAATGTCCATTAAACTGTGGAAATCAGGACCAAACAGGCTTGCTGAGAGCTAGTCAACGTCGAAATATCCACTTTCTATTAGTAGGCACCAGCGTGGTTTGCTCGGCCTGCATCATTTGGGTACTCAGATTACGAAGCGAAAGAAAGGCACAGTGTAAGCTTCCAGACAAGAAATAGTTGACAACAACCACAATCACAATCACGGGGTAAAAAGGGTGACCACGGACTGATAAAGGATATTACTAATGAGTAGTATGGCAGATTTATGATTTTAGATGAGACCCAACTGTGATAAAGGATAGCCAAGGCCTATCAGTGAATGAGAACAAATCACTTTACAAAATAAAGACCCACATTACTTCTGATTCTACAGAGAGTATCGTATGTATAGAACGGCAAGAATACATAAAACCAGGGATTAAAATCGCCTGTCAAAACCGTTGACAAACGTACTAGTACACCCTCAGATGAAGAACATGCATCTGTTGGACAACGGTTCGCTTTCCATCTCAGAATACAGAATTCAAAAACCATAGTGAATCACTGTCAACCGTCTACTCGCAACGTGATCACAACATCAAGAAACACCACCAGTCGACCGATGACAGTTGATACTATTCATGCGTGATAACTGGTTATCATGAAAAACAAAGTTTCAGCGAACAGACTGTTTTCGATAAATTCTCCTCTTTGATTGGTACAATTATATAAAAGTAAGTAATCCCTTGGCCGAACACGGCCGCCCAACCCGTGAAACAATTTGTCCCCGTCCCACTGTCCCAGCCTGATTAACACTGACTAACTAGAACCAACTTTGTTTGTGTTCCTAACCACGGTGAAGTAGTGTTAATCTTTTATCCAATTGCACCGTCCCTTCAGTAATCTTTGATCAATAACATTGTAACTCGTCACTTAATTTTAAATGATTGTACCGGCCAAAGAGGAGAATTTATCGAAAACAGTATGTTCACTGAAACTTTGTTTTTCATGAATGCTACGGCGATTTTCAGTTAACTGGTTATCACCTTATTAAATTTAGATAAGGTTGTGGTAGCCCCGACACGTGTGATCGATTTGTGGTTTTCTGATCAAGAACTGCTGTTAACTACCATCTGTGACCGGTGCGGTTAAAGTTTTATTCTCTATCAACCTGATGTGATTAGGTCTAGATAGTCAGCACGTTCAACGCTATTTAGCCGTGATACTGCTCACGGTCGATAGTCACGTACTATTGTGTACCAATTAGGGCCAGCCACATTCCATACTGAAACACTTAAAATCACAAGCCGACACCACAAGACGCACAACTTATACAAACTGGCCACTAGCACGAAACCCATCGACTCAGAGCACAAAACCACCCAACTGGTCGGCAATAATCTACGGAGAATCGAAGGGCAGCTTGCTACTTCAAAGCACCAGTGCTCCACATAACTGTTCAGCACGCTCTGATCGATAGAACGAAGCATCCTGACTCTTGGTAATTATCATGTGCTTTAAAAGAAACCAACCTCACGAAAGATTGGAGAATGTTTTATGGATATGGCAAGACTAGTCTGATGCTTGAGTAATGCGCGTACAGTGTATACGAATTTGCTAATACACACACGGTCATAACGACCCAAGTAAAGGTGAGAATGTTGAGTCCGGCAAAATTCATAACCTGCCCATATGACTTGACAAAGTGATTGTGATGGGGGTGAAACGTTATTAGTAAACAAACGTACGGATTATTTATATGTTGTTCTAAAGCGAATCTATTTGCTTCAACAGACTTACGAGATATTTATCAAAAACTGTTGAATTGGATACAGTAACGTTGTCTCTCTCTTGATACCATGATATGTCGTTTTGAAAAAGCTATTGCTCTGTATCCGGAGTCTTAAACCATTTGCCAACTAACAGTATTCAATAGGAATTGGGTTAGCGCATGTGACTGCTTCAGCACAATCCGTTTTGTTTAACAGTTATTCTTTTAAACCTTGTATAAGCATTCCAAACTGCTGCTATATTGAGATAATCAATCATTTATGATTAGACTGAATTCTACTGGACATATATTGTGACATTCGTATTCCACAGGATAATGCAATCAACCCCTCTGAAAAAGAAGCAGGTTACGTGAATCCCCTTGCAAGAGTTCGTCAGTGGTGTACATCCTAGTCACAACCAGAAGATGAACTCCGTCTACCATTCTCATCAAGCGACCATAGCTAAATGTTGATTCGTGTTTGAACACCAGCTACACTGATTGATTTCCTCAAAAGCAATAATATAGGCCGAATATGTTGGTATACTATAGGGTGGAAACGCACCCATTAGGATGAAGGAAACTCCTTGTTGTCTTCATTTTAGTTAAACCAAGACAAGGTGTAGCATAACACGATATCAAGTTCCAGTGTAACTGATGAGTATTCTTCCCAGGAATATGTGAGTTTTTGGATAGTTGACCGTTTAGCCACAAAGTTGTTCGATAACCCTTGCAGCTGATGGTAAGTGGAGTTCAGCAATGTAAATGCATCTGTGAAAGTATCTTTCTGAATGACCTGTGATTATCAAAGGGCAGTACCTAACTTCGTTGACCATCTATCTTCTACAAACACAAAAACTGACATTATAACAGGCTCAAAAATTGAGGTTTCACATTCAAATTTAGTCACTGTATTTCGTAGACTGAACATCAAAATTCAGATAGTCCAGAGAGAAACGATTTACCCAAATTTGCCGTTTTGTATAAGTTATGACACGGGGATTCACAGTTGTAGCGATGTGTTTTCTACATGATTTCCAAATACGACAAAAGATCCTGAATAACATTAACTTATAATTGATTATCTGCCTAAATTAGAATGAGTGAAATTGTAGGACAGTTCCAGATCAGCCCAGCCTACAGCATTCCAGTGAAGCACGGTTATTGAAGGCCTCGTTCTCTCGGATGCTATTTCCACCTGATCTTAATAAGCGGTAAATACAGTAGATGTGAAGCATTGATTTTTGACAGGCATCACAAAACAGCAGGAACGTAATTAATTCTGCCGCTGCTAGACCTTTGATCAGTTTATTGCGACTTGCGTGAAATTGCATGTACACAATACGGCTACTGATTAGATCTCAGTAGGTTAAACTAAAACTAGGTTTTGTATCGAGCGTGAATCGATGAAGCACAGCTCACAGGGAATTTGCGCAGTGTTAGGTTTTAATGGTTAACAGATCAAGATGATGGTAAAGTACAGAATCACAGATCACTGGTTTATGAAATGACAGTCGTATTCTGTCCCAGAGGAGAACTTAAAAGAAGATTGAGTAGAACGTGTTATGAATAAATGATAAAGGAATGAAAAAACATTGATTACCAAATCCATTTTGGTTATGACTGGCACATCACATACTGAAATTATCAGTTTCCGTTTATGGTAACTTGACTAACACAAAATTACACACGGTCTTATGATTTCTTGGACTTACCTAGTTCAGCTCTGGTAGACGTTCACTAGTCCAATTTATTAGTGTACAATATACAGATAATGGGTGCATAGGTAATTGCCAGCTCACTTGACTCTTATATCATAAAGATCGATACTCAGAACTATGGACAGAAAATCGTTGATGGGATTTCATTTAAATGTGTGTCACCTGATAGAACCTACAAAGTAGACTAAGAAAAATCGTGATGTATTAGGATAAATTAGATTTCCTTTCCTAAAACAACACACATGATGAGTAAATACGTTAGACACTAGGTCACCTCCAAGTAGAACTGAGCAATTTAGCTTCCTTATTTATCGAATTGTAATCAGATTCCGATGAAGTGAAGGACGGCAAACAAAAGGAAGAATGACTTTTATCATCTGCTTACGTAAGCACTCGCGGTGCTCGATCGTTTCCGTAGTAAAGCTGAACCAATTAAAGGGAGCCGAAAACTGTTCTCCTCTTATTGCGAAAGACCCCATTCTTCGATGTACTGCATACACCAGATGGGAAACATAAAAATGACTGAAGTAAGCTTGAAATGTACCACTAATCCAGTCCAACTTTTGAGTCAGCCAATTAGGCAGTCTGATGACACTTTGCGCAATTGGCGTAGATACCATATGTACAAACGTAAACAATCATGGGTTTGACCAAGTGGTGCTCTAGCTCGAGCAGCTGTTCATCACAGCAGTGATGCGGAATATTCCAGTACAATTCATATCGAAAGTAAGAGTTATTTTAAAAAAATGATCACAGGTATACTATATGTGCTTGCTTCTTGTATACCACTGATTGCGCTAGGTTGGTTTGCCAGTTAACGTTTCTACCTGGCGACTTGAGCGATTATAAGATCTTCGTTCCAACAGACCTCATCCAGCAACATTACTCAGAAGAACAGAAGTTTAGGTTTATGTATCTGTTGGTCACTTCTGAGAATAAGGCCCAGTGCGATAAACAGTCAGTTGCTGCACGAGGTAAGTGGTCCTATCAATAGAGATTGAAAGTTTTTATTATTTTACCAATTTGTTGCGGTTCCGAAGTATTTCGAAGTACACATTGGTGAACTGCCGTGTTGTTTACGCGATCACTTCATCTGGTAAGGATTAATTGGGGAAGACATCCATAGTTAAGCTTATTGAGAATAGATCATATTACCAAGCATCATGCACCGTTCATTTGAGCGAAAACTTGACCATTTTTCGAGACTACAGATGTCAAAGGTGATTAAAAGCAACAGGCGTGTTTAATGTTCTCACTGATATTTCATTGTTTTTATTACACGCTCATTAATATCATTGAAGTAAACTGAAAAACTCTGAAGTTTTAGGCGAACACCGTACGAAAGAGGTGGGGTTGCCAACACCCTAGTCTCGAAACAGGTATGATGTGCATTCCATAAGCGTAACTGTTCATTCCATTCAGGATCGTCTTCATACTCTTGGAGGGGAAATCAATCAAAAGAATGGAACCCAAATTCTCCACGTTGGTCAATTTGGTCCCGAGAAGAAACTCAATCTCCGAATCTCCGGATTCTTCAGCTGTGCTTTTAGAATGCCGCCTATGACAAAGTTGGAAAGGGAGGAGGGATGAAACCTCCGAGACGGATGCTTGTGCACTCTTACTCTGACAAAAGAGTGAGCGTATAGGGATTTCAACAAACTCACTTATTCTTCTGAAGTTCTCTTATGTCAGAGGTGGCTTTAGAGGACTTTTAGAGCGATCGAACTGAAAGCCCTCTCTGGATCTATGAAATGTTTTTTCTGGTGCTTACATTGGGTAGAGGTGACGTCTCAAGACCCACTGCAGTGTAAAATCCTCATCAACGAATTCTAAACAAAGCTGGAATTGAGTTCTGTTTTTTCGCGAGTCTGTTTTATGGAGTACGTATGCCAAAGTAATCTTGGGTTGATAAATGAATGGGCTGCGAATAAAACAGACTGAAGCTTTTGAATGTTTTATATTGACTTTGGATCCTTATTTTTAAAATTGGAATACTTGCGAATATGCGCGAAACACGAGGCATCAATTCAAGTCGCAAAACCTTTCGCCCACATGTTTGAAAGCAGAAGGCGGGAAAGTGATCGGACTTGGATACAACCGTCCTTATGGAGAGAGGTTGAAGGGAAGTCCAGATCTGAGTATGGCCGCCTCTGAAAGAGGAGGGCAAACGTGGGCTTGTACTTACAGCCCTACCGGGCTGCCATATTTTACACTGTATAATTATTTCTATTACCAGTCGCGGATGAGATGGAATGAAATAACTGACCGGTCGGTTTCCACCGCCTACTCAGTTTTTTTCAGACCAGCTGAATAATTTCTTGAGATGCATAGAACAGATGAAGACAAGTACCTACAACGATAGAACTCGTGTGTAAGTGATTACGGAAAATTGTACGACAGATGTTAACCCGGCGATCCCACCAAAAACCGACTAGCATACGAACAGTCGGGTCCCTGGATTGAACTGCACAGTGCGGCTTACAGATTATACGATGGTCGTTCTTGCTTTTAAATGCAGTACTGAAAGTATGAATATTATGGGGTGCGCATATTTATAACAACCTTTCACCCCCATTAGTGGGTTCTGTTTGAACATCAAACGTTTATACAGCAAGAAGACCAAGTTGACGAATTAAATACCCACAAATAAGGTGAGGTCTGAGTATTTCCTTTGGTTCAAAATGTAATATAGCGTGACATATAAGTACCCTTGACAACATCTGAACTATTGATCATTGTCGTATTTCTATGTGACGGACACAACGTTTTCTAACATGTGTATACAATTTCAACGGGCTTTCTAAGACTGACAGCGCGCAAGCTACAATGCACTGGGATACAATCACTCAAGCTTGCAGAGGTTGAGACAGCGCACATTCAGCTCCAGAAAACATTCGCCAGAGCTGCCTGTTGGCCCACCCGTCACAGAAGTGTGAACCATAGGAACACCATTGTTACCAGTTGTACGGGATTTAGAAAACCATTATCAGAATGACGGACACATAGAAACACAGAAACTGATCGAATTGGGATAAAAGGTAGAGTGAGAAACTGAGAGCAACTGCATAATGTCACTGTTCTTATTGCCATGAATTCCGGAAGTTCACAGATGTTTGTGCAGAGGAAGGGTGTTAACTTGAGACACCTCATCAGTGAGAAGCTAGCCTGGCCAGAAGCGCCTGTCGATAAGACAGTGACGTCTGATTCTCGTTACTGTTCGGAGTAACAGATACACTAAATTCGACATCACGTTCTCAATTTACAAGAACTTTGGAAGTGGGTGCGTAATTGATAATACAATCTAGATGCAAAAATCCATCCATTAAAAAAGTCACTAAAAATCTGAGAGCAACAACGCGTTTCATAAATTGGACATGACCTCGTTACACCGTGAAATCGATGATCATGCACACAAGCTAATGCCAGGGACACGAAAGCAATGTAGCTTGAAGGATTACGGTCCAGGTAAATGGAATACCGCACACACTCGACGGAAGCCCTCACATGAATTTGGAGTTTCACTCGACCTTCTTCAAAAGAGGCTGGCTAAAGTGCTGACCTGAATGCAAGGGATGCCGGCAACCAGATGCTAGTGACGTCAAGCTTATAACAAGCAAAACTGTCGAATCCGTAGGATGTATTGTCGATTAAGGGCTCCATTGTAGCCTTATTTGCTAACATTTATTTATGGCACAAATTACGGGAGCTTCCCTCCGCAACTGTCGAAACAACTAGGAAATGAAACTTAGGTATAATACAGTCTGTTAAAAATAAACACTCTAGAAATCTGACTTAGGCTGTAAGATTGCTACTACATTGGAAATGGCAGGTTCTATGAAAGTCGTAAAATGCGATAAAATGCGCTTAAGGACCAAGTCGCAAAGTGAATCAGAGAGACATGTGACTAAACTTGTGTAAGTACGTGTGTATCTTATCACAATACAAATCGATCTGAGGCAAGTGTTTAAGAGCATCCTTGATTCAGGTATGCCTTAACAGGGAATATGATCCCGTTTCCTGTTAGAAAAAGAATACAAAACGATGGGCATTGGTTACTTAGCAAGAATCAGCATAAGTATCCAGCTATTAGCCGTAGCACCAAAAGAACTACGACTTAAGGTCCCCTTGTAACGTTTTGCGCACTATTTTCTATTTCAAAATTCTGATTGTTATTCACACTTTTCACTTTCCTCAACTCCACATACACAGCCAACGTTTAAACCAATTTAATCGAACTAATCGATAATCAGTGAATACAACTCACTCACTTCTCGGTTCGCGAGCCTTGTGTTCCCTCTGCGTTCGGGTCGCTGGTGCACTGAATTTTGGAGAGTTAGAAGCTAACGGAATCAAGCGACTATTGCGGCAAAGTTCCTTATTTATCTGTCATTGGAATTACCTCAGTTGTTGATCTCCAAGATTAATTAGGAACGACACGATGGATTGTATCTATTGGATACTACATTTGGTGTAGTGGAATTCTAAATCAAAGCACTTTAGTGAACTATTGTGAGTTGATCATTTCCATTTTTATCATCTTTTTGATCTCGAGTTCATACCTGAATTTTGTATGGTGTTCAGATCCACTACACCCTTATGCTAGCCACTTTTAATTCAGCGCCTGTTTCCAAACGGAGAAAACAAATAACTCGGATTAAAGACTGTAACGGCTTATTGTAATTGGAACAAGCATATGATCCAAGAGCGTGCTTGTGGCAAAAGCGAGACAGCATTCATAAGTGGAGAGTTATTTGAGAAGCAAGCAACGGATAGTATTGCACCTCTTGTCTACTGTGACTGTGGTTTATACGCATGGTTGGAAAACAAGAACAGATAGTCAGGCAGCAGAATGAATTATTTCAGTTAGTGAAAGTCAACAGCCCTAACACTCTGAAGTGAAAGGAAGAAGTCACTAACTCGACGAGTTTAATTGGTTGAGTCGAATAGCATGGGTCATTTATTCGTTCTTCTCCGTTAAATTGGACTGGAACAGTGAAAATGAGAATGACTGGGCATCTGAATCGCAGAAGAGCAACTCAATGTACGTGTTCGGGACTGGCAGAGGTTTGAGTTCACAATTACCGTGAATTTATCCTTCTGTCAGGATAATGAAAACTAGGTTTGAGATTTTAAAATGATGGACAGAAATATACCCGTAATCACGTGACTTACTTGCAGAATCCACTACAGTCAAAATTTGTGTACCATGTAATGAAAGTGGGGGTTTCCGGTTGATATTGGTGAATTGTTACCAAAAGTTCATACTAGCTTCCGTTGTTATGATGGCTGAGAATTATTAATTCACATTAATGTACAGGTATAGCCGAAAGAGATTCACCCAGATCCCCGATATATTGCGCTCAGACGACGAAAATATAGGGGATGATTTTCCTACTTGCTTCTCACACTTGAGATTGGTACTTCGGTCTCCTGTCTCAGAAATGGGGGTATCGATACCTACCCCTTAGAAAATTTAGCGCCAGTTGTGAAAAATGAGAGACTTGTAAGAAGTGCTTTGTGTGACAAGCGGTGTAAGAATGTGACATAACAAATGCTGTCCTCGACAATCCACCCGACACCGGTGAGTGGCAGATCGTTTCTTCTACACGAAGTCAGCGCGCGGGTTGGAGCTACTAAGTAGCCTGATCAGAGGCCATCGGATCCCAAGGCACTGGTGCAGTCACCGAGACTGATGACCGTTTGCAACATCTCTGTACTACTCATGAGTTGGTTATCACAATCTCAACGGGTGCGAGCGATGCCACAACGTAGAATTACCGCCATTGGCACGATTAACAGCTCGTACAACAGCGCAACATTCGAAAAGTGCCTATCGTGTTAGTGATGCTAGGAGATGAATGCAGCACGCATCATTGACTAATCGGAACCAAGTTGTTTATTTACGGTTTACAGACCCAATCAATTGGGTAGCACCGAAAACTGGGTGCTGAGCGACTGAAGACCCCAAATTTGCAAGTGGTTGTCAACATGCATTTGCCGTCAGGCTTAGACTTTTCCGCACTCCCCACCCCTGACGTATTTGACAAAATCTGAGGGAGTATGCCGAGGCAGCCACCATTGAAACATTCAAAAACAGCCTCAGAAATGCCCGTACTGGTTCGACAACAGTGGTAAGGTTATTTCGAGTATGAATAGGAGTGAGGATGGCGGGTATGCTGTTTTCATTATGGACCCAGTCAGTGAGGACAAGAAGAGGACATTATGAAAAGCTCGCAGCTAACTCACTGAAAGACTTCTATAGGTCAGCGATAACATAAGAAAGGAAAGCAAGTTGATGCAGAGCAATACTGACTGCCGTCAATCTAGAGAGTTTTATAGTTCGCCTGAGGAGATTTTTGGTACGTCCCTTCTCTCCTCCAAAGTGCTACTGGATGGCGCATTTGGTCTTTCATGCACAGAACCGGAGGATACCATAAGGATTAAGTGAAATCATTTTGCAGCCAGTCGCGTCGGTCTACTAATATATATCGTTTATTTTGAAGAGCAATATACACAGCTTCGTTCAAGAGGAGAACAAACGGTGACACCAAAAATAAACAACAGATATGTAAAAGGTGAATGTAAAAACAGGCTGTCTGTCAAATGTGAGACGTTGCATAGTTGGCGACATTCAACAATTGACAATTCCTCTCACAAGAATAGCAAGCGTTAATGGGCCAGTCATCAAATGAAAAGTTATATGTGACGTATATAACAAACGGGTTTAGGATTTGAAGGAAAATAGATGAAAAATAACAACAACAACAACAACAAACAAACAAAAAGAAAATAGGTAAACGGTCAGTAGTCACAAAATCCAAGAGGCTGTTCAGGGCACAAAAGTGCTATCACAGTCAAGGCTCAAGCATCGGGACAGAAAAATGTCCTTCATAATGAGACAACTGTCAGATAGGTGGCAACAGTTAACGCCAGGTTCCCCGCATAAATGCGTCGTAGGTTTTTAGGGAACCTAGAACAGTCAATAGACATAAATCCGTGACTGCGTAAGAGGGCAGCCCCAGTCGAAGAATAGCGCTACATAAAGAGGGA